>JABSTQ010009334.1:600000-846368 GCA_013358835.2 Ixodes persulcatus
CTTGAGCATCTTGAGCACCCATCGAAGCAGTGCACGCGCGCCCTTCCCTTCTTCTGAAATTGCTGTCCAAAAGTATAGTGCGGTAACCGCGGTGCCACGTAACAGCAGTTAAAGCTGAGTTAACCACGGTTAAAGGGATTGTCCGGTGAAAACCGGAAGTTCTTAAGATTTCGTGATGGTTACCTGGTGGGAGCCTAATGATTAACATAGGCCATTTTTATTCCATTAAACGACACCCCAATTTAGTGTAATCAACGACGGATAATTGAACGAAACTCCATGCCGAATTTCGCAAGTATCAACGGCTGCACTCCCATGCCTGACGTGACGTCACACCAGTCTTGCAATTGTCATATCCTATGCCTCATTCCTCCGTGGGGGGGGGGGGGGGGGGGGGGGGGGGGGGGGGGGGTTGTGTGGATATTTATACAGCGAGTCGTTGGTCAGCCATTTTAATGTTGCGACGAGTCACTCGCTGTAGATGAGCAATTTAGCCAGTGCAGTACAACCGCTAGCCTGGGGTCTTTAACGTGCACCACGCAGTAGTGATACACGACCGCACGCCGGTACGATGCTCATCGGAACACAGTGCTCCCGACGCACCGCAGCACTCCATATTACTCGCCACTGTAAATGTCGCGGAGAAGTGTGGAGCGTGACAACCGCACAACGAAAATACCCTTTCATTTTAAAAAAGAAAAAAAAAACAAAAAAACTAGCGCAGCAGCGAGGGTGAACCACGTCGTACCGCTCACGCGGAGGACAAAATTCGAAGTGCACTTCAGTTCGGCACGTTCTTTGCCTTATGTTCCTCAGAAACTCCGCTTCCCTGAAGGTGGAAGAGGAAAACGCCGTTTATGCACGCTTGGGTAGACCCTTCCCGAAAGTCAGTCTACCCACCCTGTGCAGAGCCAAACCCGACGTTCTAATGGCGGCACTACACAGCTTCTCCACACCAGAATATGCGAACGTCTTCGAAAGCATAGAGAAGAAAGGGGAAGAGGTGTTGGTCCTTTTACGTCACCCTCGACTCACGAAATCGAGGGTGCTTGATTTAGCCGAACATGATCTCCTATCACCGCCATTAGAGCGGCAATATTAGGGCTATTGGGACTGCCACAAGGTGACTCTGACTTTTGAAAAGGGTCTATTACTCCTCCAGGGAAGCACACAAAATTCAGATTTGTCGTGGAAGATGCTCCTACAGCCATTGACTATGAGGTCTAAATGTTTTCATGAATACGAAATTTGACCGGATAATCCCTTTAAAGGAGCTGTGCAACGATATTCAATTGGAATGTTTTTCACTTTACACGAGCTTACTGGCACTAGTGGGACTCAAGGATACTCGCATGCAATGCCACTGGCCAAGAAACTCCTTTGTTGCGGTGTAATTTCAAGGACAAAAGCGATCATTTTCATTCAATCTCTCCCTTGCAAAATTCGATGACGTAACGCGGGGATCGCAGTACACCCGTATGACGATATTTGAATGCGGTTCATAGATTGGACCCGAGCATTGCGTGGGCACTCGATTTAGGCTCGTGATAATTGATAGCTCGAGAAGCATTCGAGTAGTGGCCCGTGTCCAATCGCTGCAACGACGACAATAGCCGAGCCATAACAATGTCTGGAACTCAGCGCGTGTCCTGTGCTTTGCCAACCCCAGCGCGTGGCTATGATCAACATTGGCGGCATATAATCGGCTCCAGATCACGTGGCCGCTTGTTCTGGCTGCGAGTTGAGGGCGTGAACGCTGCTCGTTGTTTTTTAATTTTTTTCTGGGACTTCTAATGCGTCGGGTGAAAAACGAAGGCGTGTTTCATAGGTCATTAACGTCAGGGATCCGTTCTAAGCGGTATTTGCGCAAAGTAAAAAAATTGTTGCATAGCCCCTTTAAGGGTGCCCGTGTAAAAGGGGTATTAAACGTAACGTACGAAAGTACAAGGAAACGCCCCCGTGTGAATGGGCCTTGAGTCATAATTGTGCACACGTAGAACGCAAATTAATTATTAGATTATTGTTCACTGCGTATGCGATAGTAGAGACTTTTAGTAGGTACTGTCGAGACCGGTTATAACGAAATCGGTTATAACGAAATAGCGGCTACAGCGAAGCGATCACGATTTCTCATTTCCTTTTGCACTTCGTTATAACCGAAGTCGGTTATAACGAAGTAGCGGCTACAGCGAAGCGATCACGATTTCCCATTCTCTTTTGCACTTCGTTATAAACGAAGTTGGTTATAACGAAACAGCGGCTACAGTGAAGCGATCACGATTTCCCATTCCCTTTTGCACATCGTTATAACCGAAGTCGGTTATAACGAAATAGCGGCTACAGCGAAGCGATCACGATTTCTCATTCTCTTTTGCACTTCGTTATAACTGAAGTCGGTTATAACGAAATAGCGGATATAGCGAAGTGATTTCCAATTCCCGTTGACTCGTTATAATCGGTCTAGACAGTGGGGAATTGTAGTACACCGTTTCCGCAGCCCGCTAAGCACCCGGATAGCGCTCCGTAATCCGCCACAAGACCTTGAACTATGCAGGTAAGGCTGGCGGCGCGCATGCGCAGCTGCGGCGTTTTCTTCACGGATACCGTAGCGCAGGAGAAAAACGGTGTACTACAATTCCCTAGTATGAAGTTTTCGTAGTCTGTTTCTCCACCTCGGCTGCGCTCTCCGGAACGAAGACTCCACTACTGCGCATGCGCGGCGCTAGCCTTGCCTGCAGAGTCCCGGATCCCGTAGTGGGTTGTGGAAAACGTTGCGGGACAGCGCGAACCATCTACAAAAACTCCCTAGTACTTCCAATGATTTCTGTAACAATACTTGCATTGCATTAGGAAGTTTTAGTAGATCGTTCCGATACCTCCGATAACGATACCCAATGACAATACAGAGCTCTCGTAAATCGCTTTCCTCCCTCCACTAACGCTATCCGCAACGAAGAGACCGCTACTGCGCCTGCGCGCCTCTAGCCTTGGCTGAAGAAACCTGAATCTTGTAGCGGGTTGCGGCAAGCGCTGCGGGACGGCGGAAACGATCTATACGAAAACTCCTTAATGGAGTGTTTTCGGTAGATCGTTCGGATGATTCCGATAACGATACCTGTTTCTCCGTCATCGCCTTGTTATCGGGAATCGTTATGGGAGGTATCGGAACCATCTACTAAAACTCTTGCCGAGTATCGTTGTCGAATATCGTTATCGTAAAAAGACAAAAACAATGGGCTAAAACTTTGACATGGACGCAGACCGTTATTCTATGGCTGCTAGAAATATGGGGACGAATGTCCAGTTTAGCGAGAGATAAGTCAATTTTAATGTCGAACATAGGATCTTCAAATATTTTCCAGCTAGACGAATCGTTGCAGCCGGGGTCTACCATATACTCTCCGGGCAGTTAAGTTTGGTGTGACACGTTGCGCCATCTAGGTCAAAATATTTGCAACACTGAGAAGGACCTTTCGCCAGCCTGCTTGCTCGTGGGGCTGTTCACGCATCAATTTGAAGGTGTCGATTCGTGCGTTTTTTGGTCGTTTATTTTAACATTGCTATCGGATGAAGCAGAAGAGCAATCGCCGAAGCTGTAGGCACTGTTGCTTACAGGACTGTAGCAACCCTGGAAGCTTAACAAACGTGAAGCTCCGCAGGTTTCCGTCGAGGCCGTGGAAAATAAAACGCCGTCGGATATGAACAAATGCCATAAAACGTGTAAAATAAGCATTCCGTTTAAATTGCCCGACTTGAGATGCATTTCGTATGCGCTATTAGACTCGATATTAGGAATTAATGGGCTCGAAGCCCGGCGCTGTCTTTGGATTTGTTGCGATGACTCTAGAATCAGATCGGTCCTTTGACACTCTCAATGCTCTCTGCTCCGCGGACACATCCTGATCGAACGACGTTTCGTGGACGTTTGATCGTAGTTACCGAAAACCGAAGTGAGCGTTTGCTCCGCTTCGCCGATTGCAGAACGAACTGTCGTTTGCGCCTTTAGCAAGATCGCGTAGCTGCCCAGTATGGTTGTTCTATATCGACCCGTGTCTATGCGGTCCTAACTTCATCCCTGCTGCGAAAAAAGTATACCCAAGAAATAATTTAAAAAAAAATTACTTACCCCACGAGAAAAGCTTATCCATGCGGCATTTATTTCTGTTCTATGTAAAAGTGAAGAGCATATTTAATCGACGAGAACGAGCATCAGCTTGCGACGAGCAACTGCGTACGACACCGTCCAAACTACAGCCAGCTTGTACGAAAAACACATGCCTCAGACACCATAATCGTCTTCAAAACGGCGACGAGGGGACTGGAAACAAGCTGGTCACCAATATGAAATCAGCTATCCATGCGGGAAGGGTTCACGTGGAAAAAAAATGGTGGGTAAGGGTGAGATGGAAAGGGGGGGGGGGGGCGTTATTAGTTCTGCTTTTGCAGTGCGCTAATGTCGAGGAGGGAAGCGGAACAAAGTTTCCGCTTTTGTTATCTTCAGGTGCGCGCAAACAACGTAAAAAAAAAAGGAAGAAAACTGTCTTTGTCTATTTGCTATCACTTATATTTGGCCGTAATATTATGACGTTCAATTTTGTTCTGCTAGCTCTCGTTTTGGGTTGTCTACCTATCGAGGAAGGCACCTACTAAAACTCCCTGATGCCACACACGGATGCATTTATATATTTAACATTTGATAGATTCTTTAAACAGTCGGTAGTGTAACGCGCGACAACACAGCGCTCGGAGTTGGTAATAACGTAATCTCGCAAGGGTACGCCGGCGGCGCTGCCGATTTTAGCTGTCCCAGTGTCGCCTCATTTGGCCACGGTGGCGCTGATGATCAACCGACGGTGGCGCTCTCTGGGACCCTGCCCTGAGCCTATAGCCTAAAACGCGGCTGTGCCATTGAAACCTAATTTTTCATCGCACGAGCCCTACTGATCTTTCTATAGGAAACCGCTTGGTCTACTCTCACGTATTAGCGTTCGAACGAAAAATAAAAATGAAAAGAACTACTCGAGCAAATATGGCATATTTGTTTTTCTTATCAGAAGTGCTTGAGCTGTTAAGCCGAAAGCAAAATTAACTTCACAATGAGCTCACCAACACGCTACTTTATCATACGCTGCCGTGCCAAGGGCATACCAAGGGAGAGAAGAGCTAAAAACAACGCGCACAGCTCGATTAATCACTTTCGTAACCTAGATTGCAGGTGTATATATACGAGAAACTTTGAGCTCACCATGTTGGCATACTTGGCTGACTTGTCCCTAAATTCCTTGGAAGTCGAGTTGAGGAGGCTGGGGTCCCAGACGTCTCCTTCCACTACCTTGACAACGCCTAGGAGACGAACAGCTGCGTGGAGCCGGGTGCCGAAGCGACAGACGGAAAAAGAAAAGGAATCAATTGGACTCCCCCCCTTGCCCGAGCTCCTTCAGTGCAATCCACACGAAGAACCGTTCTGCGACGGCTCGAGTCAGCAATGGCCCAGATACTTACATGGGTGAATGTGCTGGCTGGTGATGGCTGTCGAGGAAAGGAAACGACGATGTTAGAGTCTATCGACACGCTTTTCCAGAGACGAGCGTGACACTGGCGTGGGTGGGAACATGGAATTAATCGCGGGAGGCACCGTCTCCTGTCACGCGTCTTTGCCCTTTTGTGTAATGGCTTCCTCCGATAATTCATGTGGCGCAATAAAGCGTCCTTGTCCTCTTTGCCAGCGATGAGATGACGTTCTCTCGGCACGCGTGCGGCGTAAAACGATTTTTGTGGCGCTTATTTTGTCTCTCCGAGCTAGCACCCTCGACGGCGGGGTCGTAAGATGCCCTTATCTGGTTAAATTAATAACGACACTTTTGGGAGGGACCGTGCTAGTTGGCAACGAACTTTTAAAGTGAGTACGAGGGTCCAGATGAGAAAGAGCGAATCTGCGCGGATGTTTTTCTTAAAATAGCACGGAAACGTCGAGGACCTGTCTGGGGTTTGTGCGCATCTTTTGCCTCTGTTTTCTCTTTTTTTTTTTTTGCGATTTTGAACGAGTTTGTTACCGACAGCTTAATAAACGCGAGGCATCTTATTTTGTTTATGTTTTTCTTTGTGATTGGTTTCTGGCCGTTCGTATCGTTGAATGCCGAAATGACATTAGCGGCGGAGCGTTAGAAAGATGCACAAGACTCGCAACACCCTGAATATATTAGGCTGTCAGTGGCTGTAGATCGAGACACGTTGTTTCCCAAACCTCATCTTGCATTTTTCCAGCATTTATCGATTCCGTCAAAGTTTTTCTCTTTCAATTGTTTCTTACTCAACTGGTTGTTACTTAACTTTTAATGTTGTCACGATTACGTGTCCATGTAAACAATTCGTGTGTCTTTGTCACCAATAAAATCGCCAACAACAAACGATAGGGTGAAGCTGCGTGTCCACTCCTTCGATTGTCCGACGATATCGCGGCTTTAGTCGGCAAGAACAATCGGGAACCAATCATGAAGTCATAAATCGCCATACCCCGTCGTTATTATTTTTTATTTATTCTGTAAATTGTTGAAACGTAGGGTACCCTCAAACAGGTTACTACTAACTTATGAACCGCATTTTCTTAAGAGGGATATTTACGGAACGACATACTGTTTGTCGTTATTCTCAGCGCATGCTCGAAACTATAGCTCCCATTTCTCTTCGGCCAAGAAGAAATGTTTCAATTGGGAGGAAGATGGGATCATACACATTCAACGTGCGTTCTATCTAATCGGGATTGTTGTTGTTGGCAGGCAATAAACGAGAGCCGTAATCACCGACAGCCTCAGAAACGCCGGTCGCGGCTTATTACGCTCATACCTTTTGATTCGCGATTCGTTTTTTCGGCATCCTTCGGTTAACGGTGCAAGTTTTATTGACTACAGAGTGGTTATAAAGGCTGTGTTCCTAGTCTTACTCGAATTGATCCGAGTTATTCCGGCGGGTCATGTCATGTCACGTGACAAGACAGACGGAGCAACGCTGGACGCGGGTATGCGGACCGAAAGTTCGTCTGCATCTTGCACAGGGGTTGCGATGATGACAAAACAACGAGCTCTTATTGGCTGACTGGAAAAAAAAAAAAATTGTGGGTAGACCTCAAGGCACCTAGCATTGAGGTATACCTACTATCTTTCCAATCAGAGCCAATCAGAGCTTGGCGTCGTTCTGACGTCACCGCAACCCCCTGCTCAAGAAGCAGACGACTTGCTCTCCGCATAGGCTTTCGAATGCCAAGATACAGAACCTTTACCCTGGAATTAGATCGAGTAAATTTTGGAACACGGCCGAAACGATCGGGACTCTCTACGCCCGACGTTTCTTTTTTTTTTTTTTTTTAAGCCAGCAGTCTCTGTAGTTCTCAGCATGTGCTGGGAAGATGAGTGACCAACAATATGGCTTCCCGTGAAAAACCTCTATTCAGTTTTCAGACGCAATGACTCAAATCAACAGCGTGAGGCTTACTGCATCCCCTGACCGGTGGCGTCGGAACAGAGGAGAGAGAAAGGGGGGGGGGGGAGCGATCGCCTCCCCCTCCCCCTCCCCCCTTCCCTTCGACATTTATAAAAATTCAATGTAAATAATACGAGAAATGGGCAAGGAAATCCCTCCCCCCTCCCCCAATCTCCCGAATAGTTTCGACGCCACTTCCCCTGACGACCTGCGTCTTCTCGAAGCGCTGTTCGCGGACCGGCCAAAGACGTTGTTCCCGTGACCCCGAACGGCACTCACCGCTGAGGTAGGCGCATAGCGCCACGAGGCTGCCGAAGAGGACGGCCGACGCCAGGGCCACGAGCAGGACGCAGCGCCACGGGCAGCAGCGCGCCGGAGCCCTGCCCCAGGAGCGGCTCCGACTGCGGGCCGAGAGCCCGCGCCTGCACGCGCTGCTCCGCTCGTCGTCCCAGACTAGGTACGGGGCCTTGCGGTGGAACGAGTAGGGTAGGTAGTCGTCCACGGAGGCGACGCCCCCAACCACGGCGACGCCGGTGGTCGCGACGCCACTCGGGCTGCAGGCGGCCCCGCCGGGGACGACGCCAGGGACACCCGGGGACACGGCGGCGCCGCCGACCTCATCGCCGCACGTTGGGAACGGCGTGAAGTCGGCCGGTTTCTGGGGGGCAAGAGAGAAGCGAAGAAAATCATCAGGCACCCGGGTCTGTGAAATGATGCCCGGTCATTCGCCCGATTCCCGCGCACAACTTTCTGTGGCATATCAGAAGCGTTGATGGGCGCTCAAGATACGTATGCGCGTGTGCTTGTAGCTTCGAATGCCACAGAAAGTTGTCCGTGAGTGTATGTACTCGAAACCCACCGGCTATACTGGCTGACAGAAAAAGCCTATGTGATTACAGAAGCAGATGACACTTCGTCACGCGTTTGTATGTCGGACGACTTGCAGAGATGCCGTTGCTAAACATAATGTAATGCATGGCTCCTCGTGAACCGATACAGGATATAGTTACCTGCTGAGGGTATTTGCTGAAGACTTCGAGCGAAGCGAAAATTTTTACAATTCCCGCAGCCTTCTTCCAATACGTCCGTCCCAATATCAAAGACAAAAAAAAAAAAAATTAATAGCGAGGGAAATCACGCGAGGCGTAGATAGTCGATTCACACTGTGGTTTTTCTCAAAATTACAATGGTACCATAAAATGTTAGGGTCGGCGCAGTCACTGGTAGTCATGTGCATGGGCTGCTCGGTTCCGAATGCATTAATTCCCTTACTTTACCTCCTAGCCTGGCATCCTGTGGGCTAAAATGAAAGGTTAATTGGTGACACGTAATACAGGAATCTCCTGTATTTCACCCTGCCTCCCTCCCTCAGTCTTGAGAGCTGTCCTCGTGCTACCGAAAGAAACCTGCGGTAACGCACAAATCCACCTAGACATCGCCATTAAATTTTCGATAGCGTCCTCGCACCATGGTCAGGCTGCTCTCCATGTAGCCCAAATCCTCCATATCACATTTGAAAAGACAAAATTCTAAACTGCAGACTGCGACAGCCTATTGTCTGCTAGCTGCGAGAAACTTCGCTCTCAAGACAGAAACCGTTAAAGATTTTTCTTTTTTTTCACACACGCATTACCTTATGAGTTGTGTCATCTCACACCATTCTCATTGGCCCAAGATCGCAGACTTCTGATTACATTGTTACAAACGTTACGCTCGATTGGCTATCTCCATCCGGCTATTTGCAATGCAGGTGTATAGACCAAGATTAAATTTAATCACTTCCAGGCGACAGTGTACGCTGTTACGTAAGCTTTAGGTAAATAGGTGTCCGTGTATGTATACATCATGCTGCCGCGCCACAGCGCGGACGCTTATGCAAAAACCCTTAAGTTCGGTTGAGCGGTTGCCGTAATAGGCGCGGCGTCTTAAACCTCGACACGCTTTGCATGCGAGATGCGACGGCCAACGCAACGACTGCGGTCTTTATCTTCTCTCCTCGCAAATTGGTGCTCTATCAGCCGTGCGGATGCGAAAGAAGAAAAAGAAATCCCAACGTGTCGCCCGACGATACGCTTCCGTCTCAACAGAGGCTGGGGCTTCCTTTTTCTGGCTGATGGCGAAGAGCGATTGCACGGTGTAAGTGGAATTGATGCGTATCTCTTCCATTCTTCCGGCCGCGGCGTTGAATGAACAACGCCCTTTCCTTTCCCGTTCAGTCGAGAAATGCATCATTTGAAGTCTCTCCCAAGTTCTCCTTGGCGTATCGAGCAGCCAGGTTACGGTAGACTAACCACTTTATCTGGAGACTTTATTTTTCTTTTTTTCTTTTCAGGAGCTCCCAGACTGACAGACCAAAACTTCCAGCCGGTCATAGAGATTGACTATTTCAGACTGAGTGAGAGTGGTCTAGTTTTTTATATCCATTTTTATGGCTTTTATTCCTCTTATAAGATTCCGCCACGTCGCTTGAACTTGTCCGTAGGCTCGTAGCAATACATAAATCATAACTATGATGGATCTATGTCGACGAACTCGCGAATAACCGCCACTGTGAAATAACCGCCATAAGGGGATCGGGAAAAGCCCTTTACTGGTTTGCATATATGGATCCCCTGCTTTTACTCGGGTCCTGAGCAGAAATACTGCATTTTTTTTTTTGGTAGTGTCAGAAGTCACATTCGCTCCCCCTGCAGTGTCTCTGAACGAAGAATCTTTAATTTCTTTTGAACGTAGTCTAGGTTTTGTGAAGAAGGCTGAGATTTTAGACCAGTTACTGTTCGATAAACTTAGGTAGCATTCTATCACCTGTGTCCTGGTTACGTAGCTTTTTTTTTTTTTTTTACGCGAACTAAAACCTTTAGACCACGCTCAAATTACACTGACCGAATTGCTTTCTTATGAAGCGATCGTCATAAAATAAAATTGTAATATATAATAAATGAAATGTATTCTTTTATTAATGGAATTTTTAATGTCAATAGTGATAGATACGTCGATTTTCAACAAGAGCTTCGGCTAGACTAAATCATACTAGAACTATTAAACAATATAGAATTAGGCACGATGTCTTCCAATATTCTTTTTCCCTCGGGCAATAAACGAATGGAATTCTTTGTCTAACGAAACGGTAACCCTTCCGTCACTTGATATTTTTGTTGAGGCAGTCGCTCCTGCCACGAAAAAGTGCTCGTAAGCATATCACACCAAGGCAATATGTAACCAACCCTGCTATGGCTCACAGCTGTGATCCCCAGTATTCTCGAAATAAAAAAAAAATGAATATAACTTATTATGTTGTAGCAGCGTTTTGCGCTTACGATATTTTGACACCACACGCAAATATCAACATGTTGAATTATTCTCATTAAATGAATATGCGTAATCTGCCCTATAGTATGTTGTCACATGACGTCAACGTTCCCTCAATTCCTCCTTTCCGTTCGAGAAAGAGGGAACCCCTACTCCTTTCTGTGGGGAGTAGCTCAGAGACCCGCTCCCGTGGGGAGAGGGGGAGAGGAGAGTGCGAGAGGAAATGAAGAGAAGGAAGCTGGGATCCATTTTTCTTCCCGGCAGAAGACGATTTTGTATCTCGACCTTTAAAGTGAGTGAGTGAGAAAATAATTTATTTATCAGAAAAAAAAAAAGGTGTGATGAAACATAAGCTTTTGTGCACTAACGATTTGAGGCTGTCATGGGAGTCTTCGGAATACTCGCCTTCAGCTCGCACCAGACAGCTCGTGACAACAAAATGGCGGACGAAATTACGTCAGTGAAAACACACTATGGTCACTGAAAGTTAAAAAAAAAAAAAAACTCCAATCGTGGCTTGTTGTGTTCTCAATTCTAGATTCGCGATTCGTTCTTCCGTGTTGCTTATTGGCGAAAGTCGTTGTGGTACGTCCGTAATTTTATAGCGATTTTTATAAATTATTTTAACAGCTGAAAAAAAAGAAAACTTTGTAGCATTGTTCTTTTTTTATATAACCTTTAGGATGACATTTAAAAACATATTCTGCAGCATACCGAAAGAGTTTGGTCTCTAGACAGCAGCTAGCTGCCGGGCGATCCTCAAAACTGTTGGACATGTGTCGCCCTGTTTCACAACATAAATATTCAACATAAACATATCCAACAAAATCGATTACGAAAATTAAACGCGCGACGTTTCTCGTTGCTGTGATTGTCAAAAAAAAAAAAGAAAAAAAAAAGATAACATCGGAGTAAGCATTTAATTACATAAAATAATATTAATAATAAAACAAATACTGGGTAGCGAGAAAATGCCGATAGTCGGAGGGAGGCTTAGAGTTCAGGGGAAACTTCTCCCACCTTTCTCCGCCTTAGCAAAGCCAACGCTGAAGAGGAAGTCGCCTCCTCTCCAGTGTTCGTTCTGCTAAAGCGGAAAGGCGTGGGAGGAGCCTCCCCTAAATGCTTACCCTGTCACCAACTGTAGTGCTTAACCAGTCCACGACATTGCAACTAACGTTGAACACGTATACTCAATTGCCAATTATACGTAGAATTTCTGAAATTGTTGACTGTCGTTCATCTCAGCTAACAACATCATTAAAAAACCTAAAAGAAAATGCACATCTACTATGCTGGCATTCATGTCCAACCAGTGAGTTGACGACCACTGCGTCAGCGCATGGCGGACACTCGTGTTTTTTATTTTTTCAGGCTCACCTCGAGAGTGAGAACCGAAAATGGTCAAGAGCTTGTCATAAAACACATTCTTTGTTAAAAAAAAAAGAAAAAAAAAAAGATGACGGTGTTAGGAGGAATAAACGAGAGCCAAAGACCAGCCGACGACCAGAACACCAAATGCGTCCAAGAAATGAACGGCACGTCCGCCGCCTCTCCCTGACGGACGGCTCACTCGTGCCATCGGCCTCGTGCACGTCTTCGCCGCGCCCTCCACGGCGAGGGGCGATGGCAAACAAAGGAGCCGCTCCCCCAATAAGGAAGATGGGGCTCTCGCTCATCCTCCGGTGCGCGGCTTTTGGGAGCACAACTGCGGCGTCGTCATTATATGCATAATGCCGGTTTCGTCGCTTCCTGGTGCTCCCTTGCACCTGTCTCGTGGCACGTCCCTTCCACCGGGGACTTCCGGCTAGCGGCCTTTACTCGATTTTAAGTGCGGTGGAAAAAGTCAATGAGCATTGGGCTTGTCTTTTTTTTTTTTTTTTTTTGCCTTGTCGAACCTTATCAGCCGTCAGAGACTTTCACTCCCTTAGATCGGTGTATTCTGAGACTGCGTCCAGTCTGTGCTGTAACTTGGAACACAATGTGGCTGGTTTTCGCGTGATTTAAATTACGAACCATGGTTTGAACCCATGTGGTTTTTAACCTGACATTGCCTTATAAGCCAATCAAAAATGAAAGTTGACCATGTAAAATACGATGCAGCGACCCTTTCATCACCCTTCATAATGAAATATAGAGCATAACAGAAATTTTGTACAAAACATTTCCCAAATACAAAGTGTGTATAAGATATCTTTCTAGATACAAAATACGTACAAAATATTTCCTAAGCATAAAATTCTTGCAACTCGCTCACGCACAAAACACATTCGATATTTTGTTCGTGCGTGACTGCGTCTGATTTTAAGAAGAGTTCACAAAACTTGTAACCCGCTTTATGCATACATAAACAAAAAAAAAAAAAAAAAAAAACTGACCGATACGCGGCGCGGCGTTGTTTACCAACACGGCCGGAAGGCCGCGCATGCGCAGAAGCTACCTGGACAAAAGCGGTCGGGCTCTCCATGTTTTCGCCATTGCGTTGAGTGAGGTGCGCTCGCTGTTGACGTTGTAGAAACGCTTCTAGCGTTATTTCTGCGTCGTATTTCTTCTGAACGTATGTCGTATGTTATGCCCGACTATTTGAACTCGCTACCCGAACCTGAACGGCAGCGGTATCGAGACAAAATGTGCGTGGACGGCGCTGCCTTATACGATCCGTGCGCCTTAAACAAGGCGTGCTGGAGTTCCGACGTGAAGTTGCTGCCACCGACGTCGATGGCTCACGTAGTCGTTTATTTAGTTTATTTGCCAAGCCAGTTCACGGCCGACACGGTGCAGGCATACAGGTCATTCCAGGCCTACATTACTTTGGGCCGCTTTCCGCGCTGCCGGCGGGATCAGCACAGTGGATCAGCAGACTGTGGGTCTCCGGAAGGGCATTCATTCATTGATTCAATACATACAGCGTCCTTCGAGTCAAAGTATGATATTTTTCTAACCCTCATGATCACAAGGCACGACAAGCGGTAACGCTTTTTCCGTTCTGCCGCCGGTCTCCGAAAAAAAGTAACGAAATACGTTACTGGTTACTTGCAGATAAAAGGAACTCATCACCGACCTACGTCAGCTCAAAAAAAAAAAAAAAAATAAAAAAAAACGTTACTATTAAGACGTAAGCACGTTACTTTTGCGTTAGCTTTTATTTATAAATTAACGGTAGCAATGTTTTTTCTTCTTTTTTTTCTTGTTTGGCGACAGCGTTTTTTGACATTAGGGCAAGGGGCGATAGGCGTTGGGATTTTTCCGAAGTGGGACTTTTTGCGTGGGAAAAAGACGAGCAAAATTTTGAAGGTAGGTGGAACGTAGTGTAATAAATAATGACTGGGTGCCTATACTTCGCTTCAGCTTAAGTGAAGACGCAGCCGAAGCTACGAGCTAATGGAACCGATCAAGTAGCGTCAAAAGAGCGAGTCACTGGGTCTTTCTTGTTTATGATTGGTTCAGCGATGGTTGGACACGAGCAGAAATATGACGGACATCGTGATGGTGTGTTTTTGACGCTGTCGATCAGTCCCATCAGTTCGTGGCGTCGTCTGCGTCTGCGCTGAAGGTAAAACAAAATATGAAAGCACGAAAAAGAAAATCTTTTTTTCATGTCTTGGGAAGAATATGTATCGAGTAACGTAACTACTAGTACGCGTTATTCGAAATTAGTAGCGTAAGTACGTTCCCCGCTACTGTCTTAAAAAAGTAACGAGTACGTTATTACGTTACAGAAAAAAGTAACGCGTTACCGGCAACGCCGTTACTTGTAACGCGTTGCCGCCAACACTGGTAGCGAGCCACCGACATGCGCTTGGCCGGTGCTTTGTGCGCGAACACCGTAGGAACAAAATCTGGGTGGTCTCGATCAGACGACGGTTTCCCTGCACATAAGCGAGCCTCGGGACGGAGATTGAAATGGAAGCCACATCTGCCTTCAAGGAAAGTGCTTGCCGCACAAACGGTCGTCCGCGCGAGGCGACCATTCTTTTCGATCCACGGATATTATCCACCTTCTGCGTCTTTCAGAGTCAGCCGGGAACTCGTGCAAACTCACTCCGATACTTTCGCTATACCTTTCGATGCAATTAACGGACTACAGAGCTTCGCGGCATGCTGAAATGCTATGACGCCCACGTAAAACGCGCGCCCTTTTGCCTACACCTCCCGGCTCCGGCGCGATCGCAGCGCCGCCGCAGCTCCGTTACGTCAAGCCCGCGTGTCGGTTTATAACTTGTTATGCCGTCAGCACTAACAATAAATACAACATTTAACATTTGTATACATATTAGCGCCAATATGTAGACAGCTTGTTATACGTACAGTCAGCGATAACCGTATATCAAATATTTAAATAGTGTTTCCATATTTGAATCTATCGTGACGTAAACCCCGGTCAGGGACAGGTGGACTTACGACCGAGACCGACCCATGCCTCGAAATTTCGTCATTTTTTTATTCCAACATTGTTGTTGACCTGCTTGACTTTTCATAATACTCACAACTCGAATAAAAAAATTGTATGGCAAATTGTTAGGCAGTTGTGTTGTATACTTGAAACACTCTAGCCTCACGTGACATGACGTCACGTAATGTCATTTTTCCCGCTAAATTTAGCGGAGAGACTGAATTGGTGTGTAGGTCACGTGGCGTTAATTTTTCCGCTAAATTTAGAGGGGAAACTAGATTGTCATAGTGGTCACGTGATATCATGTCACGTGACGTCAATTGACGGCTAAATTTAGCGGGGAAATTGACATCACGTGCACGGGAAATCTCTGCATGCAACACTGCGCGCGTTGCTTTATGGGAGGTCACAGGCCACGGCTCCACGAAATCCGGAACAACCAGCCAAAGAACGTTTCACGTAAAAAATAAATTGTGCTTTTGCGTTTCGCAAGTGACACTGCAGTGCTAAGAACGCGGTGCACCTGTAGAGTGGACTTCCATCGTTTTCGAAACAAATTCGCACAAGACAGCTTTACTGCTTTTCTATATTGGTGTCTATAAAATGAAATTCATTTTACCGAACATGTATCCCATACTGTTTGGTCTGAAGTTCGGTTTGTAGCGTGCATCTTTCTCTCCTTCGGATATAGTCAACATTCGTAATACGACTGACGCTCGAACGTATAGGCGCTTTTACATCCATCCATTGATCCGTTCTTCCGCGATTCCCATCTGCTCAAAACGTTGGCCACGTAAAGCAGTTTGCTTCGAAGAGGGTTGTTTCTAATCATAAGAGGTGGTACTAAAGGAGAGGGGAAGATGGGAGCGTGCGGTGATGTCCGACTGCCAAGCTCTGATTGGAAGGATAGTGGGTAGAGAAGACACAAGGGCTGGGTAGCGCGTCTACTCACTCTCTTCCTCCAATCAGGGCAAAGAAGAGCGTCGTCGGCTGCTCGCGCAACGTCTGGCGTTTGGACGTCGACCGCCGAACGCCGGCGTCCAAAGGCCACACCCCGTGCGAAGAGGAGACGACGGTGTTGTTCGTCCTGATTGGAGGGAGAAGCTCGGTAGGGGTAGCGAAGGCAGGCAGCCTTTGCATCTACCCCCTATTCTTCCATTCAGATCTCGGCGCTTTGACGTCACCGCACGTTCCCATCTCCTCCTCTCCTTCGGCGTCTCTTCGTATAGTCGATGGTTTAAATCAACAAAATGTAAGGGCGCAAACGAGCTGGTGTACATTGCACATGGTTGAAAAAAACCCCGAGACTGCGGGTAAACGACACGACACTAAAAAGTCTCTAGAGATTTGTTAGTGTTGTGTCGTTTACCCGCAGTCTCGGGGTTTTTTCAACAATGTTTAAATCACGCGGCAGCGCGCGACCAATACATTGCTTGAATTGACGTCAACTCAACGGCTGTTGTGGTAAATAAAGTTGCTGCTGAGCGCGCGCACCTTTAGACGCGTTCCTTTTGCGCCATCGATTTTTTTTTTTTCTTGTCAGGAATTAGTGGGAAAGACCACCAGCACAGTACGGTGATATAACGTAGGTGACATGTCTGCCGTCGCGTCTTTGCTCGTGTCAACAAAAACGCGGAATTGCAAGCCCGCTAAATTTATTCCCACGTGCATGCCGCACCTGCTTGCACGCGCGGGACACCAGTCGGGATGCCGTGTTTCAGCTGGGATAAGACAAAACATAATAATACTAATAATCAAAGCGCGGAACTTTGAGGACATGCCGCACCCGCCTACTTCACAAAACCTCCCGTTATCCCCCTCAAAAAAAAAAAAAAAAAAATGTTCTTCTTGCAAGCGCAAAACGAGAGCGGCTCCGCGGCGGCACCCTCGCCATGCTGGAAGGAGAAAGCGGCAGAAGTTCGCCGGTCGACCTTCCCCCGGTATTGACTTTAATGGAGCGAGCTCGGGCCGTGCCGCGGCGGCACGTAATTCACGCAACACCATCACGACGCTGCCTGTCAGTCGGCGGCGGGGGCCCGCCCTGGTCGGACGTGCAGCCATCGGAAGCAGAAAGGAAAAGCGGGGCCGCTTTGGAGGGCCAACTGCAGTGGCCTACTTCCTTCCACTCGTGAATATATGAACGTGGGGGTGATAAGCGAAACTCTGCCCTGCTTGTCGGGAGAGTGCGGCGCGAACGAGACTTTTCGCTGTTACGAGCACCGGTCGACGGCATCGCTCCTAACCTGACAGTGCGGTGGAAACTACGTCCTGGTTGGACCAATCGTGCTTCTGCCTCCCGACACGTGGTCACGGGCTTCGCCTATACCTACGCGCTGAGAGCGGGCCCAGATTATGAAAGGAGGCGGCTGGTTGTTCCGGCGAGCGCGTATAGCTCCCATCGCACTGTCAGCTAAGGGGTCATCTAGGAGGTGTGAAGGTGCGCGAAGCATGTCGTCAAGCTTTGAAAAAAAAAAAAAAAATGTTTTTAGTATTTTTTTTTAAATCGCGAATTGAGCAGACACGCGATGCTTTTTTCTGCGGTCGGTGTCATTTGGGCTGATGTGGTTACGGGCTTTGGAATCGAGTCGTATGCGTCGTTTCCTCGTCGATAATGGTGCTGGGGGTGAATAAGTGAGAAAGCTAGAGCGGCTCGTTCGACGCCTCGTAATAGCGTGGTGTCGACTTGTGTTCGATATGCAGACGTGAAATGCGGGGAGTTGCCGGGCCTCGCCCGTCATGTGTTTTGTTTCTTCTCCGCGTTTTCTATGTTTTCCGAGCCCTCGTTGTTCTTCTTTTTTTTTAGATTTTGTTTTGAGGATTCGCGTTCCTGGAAAAGAGAAAGGAGGGGTTACTGCAACCTGTTCCTGTCTACGTGCCGTTTCATCGATACGAAGAAATGTGCGCGTACCAGCAAAAGTGATGTCGATTATGCGATACCCCGGTGCCAGTCTCTAGTGTCCAACGACTTAAGCTTGCTTTATGCCGTGTGACTGGTCGTGATATGAGCCAAGAATTTAGTCTTGCTATGTTAACCTACCTGCAAGGAACTTGCCATTGCAAATTCTTGACAACGCTATCATTGTACGCATAATAAAACCAAAGTACTTAACAACATTAAAGAAAAAAAAAACGTGCGGGAAGTTTAATACGCTTAACCATTTCATGTATAACGAGAAAATAATTAAAATTCCGCGTCTCGTGATAATATATATAATAATACCTGGCATCTCCTCAAGTAAAAAAACTTCAAGCTAAAACATGGCGTCGATCCTTAGGATTTTCCGGACATCAGAATTCACTCGAATGACACTTCTCATAATGAGAACACATCCTTTATCGAAGGAAGCCTTGATGTTGAAAGACAACATACGACACGCATGCGTGGAAGCAATGTTATTGACCGTTAAAGAGGCAGACAAGGAAAGTTGCCAGAGGAGGAGGCACAAAGTAAAGAGACGGAGGTTCCAAGGAATATTTCACTCTTTATTATATTTCGTTTTTTATTCATTCACAGCTTTCTTTCTTTCTTTTTTTTTTGCCTGTAGATTGAGCAGGTGTTTCATATCGGCTCTCTGTCACCGATGTTTTTTTTATTTCTCCGGAAATTACCAGGATGACAGTCAGATTAATATGAGAAAACCATGCTGACCAAGTCCCAGAGAACGCCAATGTACCCTCTACTTCCGAGCATTCCCTTTAATTCGCACACATACGTTGGACCTCCTTCTCATTTGTTCATTGCTTCTTATTCGCCGGATTAACTAGAGATGATTTGGTACGATATTAATTACCAAATCTTTCACCTGCGAGAATTTTATAGCAATGTTCGTGGTCAGCTCAATTAAAAAGAAAGTGATGCTTTTGATTCTCAGATAAATTGACAGCATTAAGCCAGGGTCACACTGCCCATACATCATACAAACAGTCTGCAAACACGAGTCACCGCAATGTCCGTGGTTCAAATGCCGCGGGCCAAGTTTCTCCTTGAACTCATTGCCACGCGGCATTCGAAGCACGGATCTCGCGGTGACTCACATTCGAATCTGTATGCACACTGTCTTTTGCATTTTGTATAAGCAGTGTGACCCTGTCCTTAAAGGAGCGATGCAACCATTTTTTTACTTTGCGCAAATACCGCTTAGAACGGATCCCTATGAAACACGCGTTCGTTTTTCACCCCACGCAATAGAAGTACCTGTAAACAATTAAAGAAAAACGAGCAGCGTTCACCCCCTCAACTCGCAGCCAGAACAAGCGGCCACGTGATCTGGAGCCGATTATATGCCGCCAATGTTGATCATAGCCACGCGCTGGGGTTGGCAAAGCACAAGACACGCACTGAGTTTCAGACATTGTTATGGCTCGGCTATTGTCGTTGCAGCGATTGGACACAGGCCACTACCCGAATGCTTCTCGAGCTAGTAATTATCACGAGCCCAAATCGAGTGCCCACGCAATGCTCGGGTCCAATCTATGAACCGCATTCAAATATCGTCATATGGGTGTACTGCGATCCCCAGTTTACGTCATCAAATTTTGCAAGAGAGAGATTGAATGAAAATGATCGCTTTTGTCTCTGAAATTACACCGCAACAATGGAGTTTCTTGGCCAGTGGCGTTGCGGGCGAGTAACCTGGAGTCCCATTAGTGCCAGTAAGCTCGTGTAAAGGGAAAAACATTCCAACTGAATATTGTTGCACCGCCCCTTTAAAGATTACTCAGGCTAAGAAAACCACCGACTTCTGTTTTTAATGCTTTAGCCTTAGAACGCTCGTTTTGACGAAAACCCGGTCGTGTCTTTCGTTTGTCAATTGTCGCGTGCAACGCTCCCATTGGTCCGAAGCGCTGACGAGAGCAAAAGTCAACCTCTCCCCGTCTCCCCGGCGCCGACAAACTGACAGACACCACCGGGTTTTCGTCAATACGAGTCCTTTCGTTTTCGGGCAAAGTCATGCGCAAAGTTGGTGCGGAGTCAGAGAGGAGGAGGCGCCGCGCAACACCTCCTAGGTAACAAAGCCTTAGTGCTGATGGTTCCAAGTAATTGTAATACGTACTTCCAAAAGTAATCAGACTGCACTTGCGATTATTTAGTAAAAACTTTAGTCATATTATTACAAAATTACTTCATAAAGTAATATATTAAAAGTAGTTTGATTACTTTCGAAGAGTACCAGACAAACTTGCCGTGTTTGTTTGATTGTTTTGTTTTTCTCAGGCAGCAGTTTTGTTACCTTGTTTCATTCTTCTACCGATACCGGGACGTTTTCCAAGTATCCGAGTCACACGGACGCATGTTCCCCGGACGTTTGGGAATCCGTGTCCAGTTTGCTTCAACCAAAGACCCAATAAAAGATTTTTTTACCGATATTAAAAAGTAACACACAAAAAAAGCCACATTTGAAATTCCTTTACGTGTATTGCTTCGCGCTCAATGGAAACACCAGTCATAGGTATTATTTTAATACGTTTAGCCAATTTAGGGGAACGAGTGTCTTGTGTTATCAGTGGAAAGAGGGATGAGCCACCTATTTTTTTTTTTACTTGGATTGCGTGACAATTGAAGCCACCGGCGAAGGTGACTGAGGGAAGATAATTAATTTGCATCCCACGAGCGCACAGCGGGAAAGTGTGAACGGAGGCACTTCTGAGAGCGAATGAATCACAA
Organism: Ixodes persulcatus; assembly: GCA_013358835.2. Classification (NCBI taxonomy): domain Eukaryota; kingdom Metazoa; phylum Arthropoda; class Arachnida; order Ixodida; family Ixodidae; genus Ixodes; species Ixodes persulcatus. Next base: position 620,841 of record JABSTQ010009334.1, read on the forward strand.
ACACAGTCATCTGTGATCAGCTGGGTGACGCTCAACCGAGCATAATGATTGTGAGGTCACACGACCTCACTGCTTCACCTGTCGTCACGGTATCGCGTGACGTCACGTGACGCTCCGACGTCGTGGTAACGTGGGCAACACTATAGTCACGAATGGGGCTATACCGCTTACATGACCTTGACTCGCGTGTCGGTCTAACATAGCGTGTCGCTTTTTTTGTAAAAGCCAGCGCTTTAAACGCATTCTGCGTTGAAAATAAAGAGCTAACAAAGTGTAAATCATACGAGTGCGAAAAGTGTTCGTCATTTTCGTTACGGTCAGATGATATTTTGAAGGCTCTTACCATAGGAGTCCACACTCTTAAAAAAAAGCTAGTAGTATTTACTAGGTAAGAGCTAGTAACCGCTTGTCACATATGTTACTAGGTACCTAGTAGACTGAGGTAGTAACGGGCACGCTAGTAACGGTTACTAGGTCACGAAGCTAGTAACTGTTACTAGCCTCAAAGTAGAATCCAGGTATTTTACTACCTCTAGCTAGTAACTAGCGCTACCTCCCGACGGAAGACCGGGAACGCAACTAGTCACGTGATTTCCGGTGGAAAAAAAAAAAAAGGTGTGGGGTTATGCCACTTACCACCAGGTGACAGGCGCAACAAAAAATTGAAATTGAAACTGGAAATGAGTAATCTAGGTGGCGCTAGTCACCGCCCAATTAAACGTACACAAAAAAAGGAAGACGATTATTTACAGTTTATTTCAATTCTTCCACATTTGCAAGTATATACATATAAACAATCGACACAATCGACGCAATGCATTCAAACAAACACACGCTTACTTGATCAATTTTATCGCTAACTTACGGGCTGGGGCAGTGGGGATCGAACTCAGATGGGTTCTTAGCGCAAGCTTTCTGGGTGAGACGCGTCAGCCCACCACTTCCTCCCCACTCACTTCTTCGACTGCCATTAAGTCTTTTATACTTACCATTTGAGTGCGCAAACTTGTCGTCGTGTATCAGCACGTCGGTTATTCGCAGTCGATGGATAAATTGCGCGACGAGGCTAACCGCATGAAATCGATGGGAACAAGCGGCCAAGGCGATGAGGGACGTTTCCTTGAAATTAAAAAACCGAGCGACGCGACGGGTGACCGTGAGAAATTTCCGTCGCTCGTCTGTCCCCGTCGATCGCCTCGTCGCTTGTCGGCGAGGCGCTCGTTGGCGAGTGAGTGCTTTCTTGCCGTCTCCCGCGGCGAATAAAGGCTGTAATTGACGGAGAGTACGACGGCAGCTGCACTCCTTTCGCGTGCTGCGCTACAGAAATGCATGCAAAATTAATACCGCGTGCAGCTCGCGTCTTAATTTTTGTAGTACACCGACGAATGCTCGCGTTTTTGGGGCAAATTCAAAAAGACTCATAGAATGCCAAAACAGTTTTTTTTTCCATTAGTCCCAAAGCTACATACACTATTTACGACGCACATTAACGGTTGTGACAGTGCACTGTCACGACCGAAGACAGCTCAATCAGAATCATTCAACCACCGAGCACACACAAACCGTGAAGAAGTTCTCAGTGTCAAGTAGGAGGTGGAGAAAAGCTTCTTGGACGACGAAATCCAACCCAGTGACAGCGGCACCGGCTCGTTAGAACTATCCTCGGAGCAGTCCAGGTCCACGCAGACACCCGCCCCGTCGACCGCACGAACATTTACTATGCACTCCAACGCGGGAACACGAGAGCTGCACACGACACAAGGCAAAAACGGCAGTTTCACATCAAAGAAATTAGCGTCTTCCGAACACCGACTGGCCCCAACCGCAATGCCAACCGCGCCAACTTGCTTGTCGTACAATGTTGCCAAGCGTCTCTTGTGAGAGAAAAACATATGATTTAAAAAAAATACAAATATAAAGAATATAAAAAAGATTGAACTTTTCCTGTTTTCGGAAACGTTTTAGTACGTGGCTCTTTTCATCCCAGTTAAAACCAAAATGAATATAAACACTCACAAACGAATTCAAACGAGAAGGAAAGAAGTAAGCCACATGGCCATTGCATCAACAATGGCCGCTGCACTCGCTGCAGCGCTGGCTTCCACGTCGCGCTGGTACGGAGGCTGAGATCGTTATAAAGTCAGCTCCAACCCTTAAACATGCCCCCTCATACAATATTTGACGCTACGATTGCGTGTGGATACCTCCCCCTGCGTTCAGAAACAACAAGTACGTCGCTAACGCTGGCAATCGGGTATGAAGCAAGCGCCGCCATCTTCTCCGCGCCTTTGCGGTAGTAACTAGCTAGTAAAAAGGTAGTAACGGTCAGAAAAAGGTAGTAATGGCTGCATTTGCTAGCTTTTTACTACCTATCGCGCGTTTGAGGTAGTAAATAGTTAGTGAAAGGTAGTAACGGTCAGAAATAGGTAGTATCTGCTGCAGTTACTAGCTTTTTACTAGCTTTTTTTTAAGAGTGCATGCTTAATTGCCTAAGACTAAGGGCTGGTTTTTTTGTCTGGGACCAGCCTCGTCATGGCCACTTGTGACTGCTCACTACGAGGCGGTTGCTACGACCACCAACGTCCGCGCGACGTGTCGTAGTGGAGCGCGAGGAGCCGTAGAGCATTCGGCCATACTCGGCCGCAGATGTCCGAACCAGCTTTTAAAGCCGCATTGTTCGCTGCAGACGTGCTGAGCGAATTGACACGCCTCACGCATTTTGGAAGTATGTTTGCTCCGCGCGTATGTAGGCTGGGAACATGTCTGCAGAAAGTTCTTGTATGACCAACATGACAGGACCGTCATGCTTGGAAGAAACACGCAGACAGTGTCTGCGTCGGTGCCCTCTTGAAACGGTGTACTCTGGAGACGATATCCGCTTGTGTATGAGTCGTTGAGGAAGGGGAGGGGCGTTTCTGGTTAAGGGACCCAAGGAGTCAAGGGATCCAACAGTCACGTGACAGCCAAATTAAAAAAAAAAAAAAAAAAAAAACGTGTCGAGAGATCCAATATGGGCCAAGAGGTCCGAGGAGTGAAGAGATACGTCGAGTCGAGAGATTCATCGAGTGAAGAGATCCATCAAGTCGAGAGATTCATCGAGTCTAGAGATTCGACGCGTCAAGAGAGCTAAACGCTGTTTAAAAGTCAACTGCACCGGGGATTAAGTTCCCTTTTAGATAAGGGCGATAAGTCGGTGATTCACGGAGGGTGTAAGCCCGCTCTTTCCTCGTCAAGCAGGGAGTCCTCACAAAGAGTGATCGGCTCCGGAGGGTCCAGCCAACATCCAGCCCTCTAGCCGCATGCTGGCAATCAACGTCGCTTTCTTTCTCGGAGGAGTTCCCCACTCGGAAACGAATGCGAAGGAGTCCGCTTAATCACGCTCGGATCAGGGCCTTGCGCAACCTCGGACCGCTTTTCGGCGCTATCGCGGGGCCAGATCGAGCCCGGGCAAGCCGCTGGAGCCGCAAGGCCTAGGCTGCACCCGCATACGGAAGGCTGCGTTCTGCGCGAAGGAGCAAGCGCTACCCAGACTCTCCTCCTAGATAACGAGGCCGCATCGCTGGATTTTTGACGTCACCTACGAACGGCCAACGCTGGGCCCAAATTGGGACTCGAATTCGAGTGGGTAAGGACAATGGTGTAAGTATACTCTTTAAGCGAGAACACACAGCACGTCGAACGCTGCGACGCGATCGAACAGATAAAGTCGTGTTGGCGCGCGCCCGAGTAGCCTATGTCGACAGCGTCTCTGCCGGCCAGATGGCGTAACTGACGACATAAATAAAGTGTTTCGTTGCCATGGCACCCGGGTACATGGGCTTTTTCCCTCGGCGCGTCTGCTCTGACCTCGACGGACTCTCGCTTGAAAACTGCGCCAGAGATCTCTCCGCTTCAAGGAGTTCATAAGACTGTTCTGGCCGCCGTTGAGGCTCGAAACTAGGGACAGTGACAAAGCAGTGTCTAAGCAGCAGGTGCAGTGCAAGTGTCAAGTTCCTCCTGATGCGTCCCCCGCCCCCCCCCCCCCCCCCCCAAAACAAAAACAAAAAAAAAACAGAAAACAAAAAAACATGCATTTTACAGAGAAGATTGGGAAACCTGACCCGGTACAGGGTACCACTAGTCGCTTAACGAAGGGTCATCTGGTGGTACCGCTTGCAACAAACAAGAGTAGAGGACTTTACCTGGCAGCTGCGATGCGCGCGGTGTCCATGGCACTGATCAGCGAAAACATTATGACCACCTATTTAATACTGTGTTGATCCTCCATTCGCACACACAACAGTCGCAAGGGTCATCCGCTGCAGAGTCCCACGCAAATACAACGAAGCCCGATAAACTGTGTGCTCAGAAACACTTGTATCTTGACCTACATTGTATCTAGCTGTCGGTTGAGTCACAGGTAGCCGCTTATTTCAATTCAACAAGCGGGAAAGCCTCCGACGTCTACATTCTGTGATAAGGCGTGAACGCGGTTAACGGCATTCAACTATTAATTAGTACTAACGAAGGCAGCTCGCGAACACCCGACGTGCCTTACAGTTCCCTAGACACTTGTTCCGAGCCATTGGGCTATCACGATTTGCCCGTTGTCAATGTCGCCTAAATCAGCTGCCTAAAGGGGTGTCCAAACAGCTGGACACTACAAAACGCACGACTCCGACAAATCGTGAAAATTGAAGCGGACGCCTCACGCTTCAATTTTCACGATTTGTCGGAGTCGTGCGTTTTGTAGTGTCCTGTTTGGACACCCCTTTATTCCCAATACTCGCCCGCGTAGTCGGCAAACGTACTCCTCTGTATCCCCGGGAGCTGTTAGCGAGTGTTCAATCTGCGGCACCCGTTGGCCGCCTGTAGGTGCCGCCGAAAACCCAGCACTCCGGCCCCGTTATTCGAGAGGTGCACGCAGGGCCCAGCCTAAAAGGATTACGCATACGGCCGCGCCATGAGGAAGAAGAATGCCGACCGAGAGCGGATGAAAAACGAAAGCCCTGCCCCGCTCCGCTGGAATCTGGGTCGCGGACATCGTGAACGGCCGGATGGAGAGCGCACCTCTGCTGGGACACTTCGTGTGTACTTAGTGGCGTGTTTGCACGGCACCTTTGCGGTTCACCGGAAAAAAAAAAAAAAAAATTCGAGGTAACGAGGCAGTCCGCTGGGTGATCCGTCGAGAGTTTAATCTACATGCGGTGTGAGAGAGGAGTCATATAAAACTCGTCACGCATTTCTGTTTTTCTTTTTTTTAACGTGAGACGTTTTTTATGTTAACTGTTTGGCATTTCGTGACGTCCAAAAGTGAAGCCTGGATAAAAGCGAGGCCGCGAGTCTCGACACTGATTGGTTGACGGGTGGGGGAGGAGGAGAGAGGTGATCGACGCTGATTGGTTAACAAGGAGGTCATGTGACCAGAGGGGTAGGCGAGGAGGAGCTCGACCCCTTGTGCGCACCGAGAGAGAGGAGCTCGAGAGTATGGAAAGCTCTAGAAGATCGACAGGTTTATCGCAGTAAAAACGCCCCAACTCCAGCTCGTTTGCGCCCTAAACTTCTTTTAATTAGGTTTATCAGTCCGATTAGTGCTAGTATCGCTTCTTTCTAGAAACAACTATCGAGTGTACAAATGGTACACGTTATACTATCTGATTAAAAGCTCCGTGAACGTGGGCGTCTTCGTCTGGAAACTGGGAGTATCGCTAAACGCTTGAGCTCCTAGAGCGTTTCAAGTACACTCTAAAAAACAGGGGGTGTAGTACTTACACCCCTTGTCCCATATACGTATAACCCCCCAAAACTACATTTCGACGTTTAGTCCACCGACGTGGAACTGGCGACACCAACTTTTAGGAACAGCTTGATATATGTGTAATATAACTTACTAAACACTAGCTAATGTACGTATCAGAGACTACAAAAAAATGCTGAGGTTTTGCAGCAGGGCCAACCAAACCTTGATGTTTTCCTGCAGAAGTTAATGCGTACATTAGCTATTTTAATGAGTTTTATCACTCAAATATCAAGCCGCTCTTGCAAGTTGGTATCGTCGGTTCGACGTCAGTGGACTGAACGTTGAATTGTAGTTTTGGGGCTGTTATATATGGGACCAGGGGTGTAAGCTTACTCCACCCCTATTTATGAGAGTGTGTGCAACACAATTGACCTTTTTCATAGTTTGGCCACGATCGTGGTGCGCCCTCGCGGGAATCGCTCGAAACACTTTTGGGGGCTCCGGGACCGTCTCTCCGTCGTCCGCGCCAGGCCTGGCGTGTCTCCCGGTTCATGTCTTTGCGTGTGTTCTCTGGTGGCGTTGTTTCGTCTTTCACCATTCTGAACGTGTATTTCTGTCCTCGTTTCGCGTGCATATTTTCTTCGAAATGGCGGAGGACGACCTGGGGCCCTGATCTGAACACTTCGCGAAAAAGTCTGCGAGAAATACGGCAGCTGTGATTGGCAGGTGCCAAAGTCAAGTGCGACATCGGCCAATCGCAGCCGCCGATTTTCTCGCCGACTTTTTCGCCAAGTTCCAGATTAGGGCCCCTGGAGGATTAACAAAAGTCACTGTTTATGATACAGAGGATCTCGTTCGTTTTTATACCTTCAAGGATGGACAGACCGCCGACGTCGCATCGGTTCACCATCGACTCGGAGTCACTTAATCGTCACTTCGGTGTCGCGTCTTTTCAAGCAACTAAAGAAGGAGTCGGCTTTCAAGGCAGAGTCGCAGAGTGTTATGTGAGGAAAGTAATAGTGACCAGTTTCGATACCGACTCAACCATTCCCCTTTTGCGGAGCTTGTGAGCTTCATTTATGAGGCCAGGCCACTACAAACAGCTGAGTTTGCTCTCCTTGATCGCTTAATTAAGTTATTGAAGCTTATTGAGTCCGTCACTTCGCCGTCCCGTGTACCGCGCGAGCGCGCGGAATATCGCGTATTCGGGAATGTGTAAACAAACTCGGACGGTGTGAAATCCGGGCGGTCTTGATATTGCTAAGGCTTGCCTGCACCGTAAAAAAGTAAGGAACGGTATGTTAGAAACAATCTCTCTTCGAATTCGGCACGTTTACGAACCTTCGACAGAGTGGGTCTAGCAAACAGGGGAGTTTACGGTTGGTTGCCAAGGCATTACATCGTGGTTCTGTCTCCGTAAGGCTTAAATTCGTTTCGCACGCTTTAAATGCTGTGCCAGTGACTGATATCTTTTGTGTTTTTTCTTCACTTTTAACGTGGCAAGACGCGAATGTGTATAGCGCACGCTTGAAGAACGGAAAGCTTTATCTTGTTATTCTTTACTTGAGAACCGGCTATGGCATGATTACGTCACACAACCGCGTGTGCACATTCACTGTTAACGGAAATATAGTCAGAGTGCAGGCGAGCTGGTGTAAGTTGAACATGATGGTAAACTTGAATACATGGAAGGAGAGAACATTGAGGACAGGGCGGAAACAGGGCTTCTTTCAAGAAGTGCTTCCTTGATGTTTTATCCCTTCATGTATTTGTATCTATTCATCAACACACTTGTTTTCAGTTATTAAACCTGAGACTGGGGTAGCAAAATGAAAACGCAAAGGAATAACAGGCAACGTCTCAAGAGACGTTGCCTGTTCTTTTTCTGTCTCCTTTTACGTTTTCGTTTTCCTAACCAGTTTCAGGTTTGCCATCATGTACACATTTACTGTATTTTAGTTAAAAGCAGAATGTCCCGCCATCACACTGATGACCCAGCCACCCAACACGGAAGATTCGCGTCCTATGCTTTTGAAAGCAGGGCAAAAAGGGCGGGGTGTTTGACATCGGGTGCTTTCGTGCACCACCCGCAAAAGGCTGCTGAAACTCTATAAAATCTTGCGTTTGAACCATTTTTGTTGTTATTTGTGCAACCTATAGCTGCATGGTGGTGAGGCATGACGACTATGAAGCCTAGCCGCGAGAAAAGCGGAGGAGTCGAGCCTAACTAAGCACTGTCCGAGCGACCGAGCGAACGAGAGAGCCTCCAAAAATGGCGCCTTTCCCTTTCCTCCCCTCTCCCAGAGTCGGCGCATGCGCCTAGCGATCTCTGAAAAAGGTCAATTGCCTAGTAATTTGTCTTTTGTTTTTATGTTGTAAGGTCGTTGTCTGGAATTCGGTCCCAAAGTGGCGACAGACGACGACACAAAAGTCGCGATTCTGGCGGTTGGGCATAGAAATTCTGGGGGAAAAGTCGTCCGTTTGATACTACCGTTGCAAAGGCAGTGATGTGTTAGTGTGGAGAATCTATGTACCCGCGTGGAGACTGGATGGCGTGAATGGTAGCAGGGCGCCATCTTCTGCGGTGGCACTGTCAATGCGACTTTCTCGGAGCCTGTTGAAGTGTGAGACGCAGCAGACGGAGCGCGCGGAAAACAATGACAATTGAAACGCGGCAGCGCCGAGCAGAGCACCAGCGCTAGAGCTCGTGGCCAAAAGAACCAAACGCTCGAACATGAACTTCAACCCGTTGCTACCGTTAGGATGAAGTGAGCACGCAATAACGGAGCCCGTCTGCATTTTTCTTCTCTCTCTGCTTGCTGTCGCTCTCTCTCTCGCGCGCTCTTTCTCCGTGGAAGCCCGTACAGCGGACTAGTTTCACGGATTAGAGCGCCGCTGTATGTTTGAACACTCGATATTTTGTTTTCCCCGCTGGAAATAACACGGATGCACTCGAAGTCGTTCGGCTGGCACCGGTGCCCAATCAGTGAGAAGACGAGCAGTGTGCCATTGTTCGGCTCATCGACTTTCGGCCTTGGTTGGGTGACGAAAATGGTTGGGTTCCATGGCATGTAACATATTCTGCGTTAAAAGTACGAGCGAACGCAAGCGTCGCTGTCATCGCGACGTCCCAACTCCCATGGCTGCCGAAGGTTTCCTGGAGCGTCAAGATAAAAGCGACCCACGGCAGAATGGGCGTCTGCCACATTCGGCACCGCTGCTGTACACCACCGGCATTGCTGGCCGTCACGTAAAACTTCTTTGACGTCATAAGACAAAAATTAAGGGATGTCTTTTTAGGACGCGGAAAACACATAATTCAGAGGCGCGTTTGACACACCGCAGTCATAAGGTGGGGACAGCTTTGTTTCACTCAATGCATCAGTCCTATAAATGCCCACGAGCGGCTTTCCATTAGGGAAAGTGGGGGGGGGGGGGGGGGGGGGGGGGGGGGCTTACAAATACTGTATGGCTTTAGCTCAGAAAATTAAAAAAAAAAACGGAATGACTGCAACGTCAAATATAAGCCGGAAAAGGTGGCAGGTACTTCCCAAAAGTTTTAAATATCATATATGCTTATTATTGAGTGCGGTAGTTTGTTACAATTGCGAATAGAAAGCTGCGAGTGGACAAATGTGAAACTGTCGGTTCTAGGAATAGATGAAAGCAGTTTGCGAGAGTTACCTAAGCGACGAGAGGGGTAAAGTTCGGGTTTGCAGTATGACATGTACTGCATTCCTACGAAAGGAGGTGCAGTAAAACCCGTCCAGTATATGTTTTAAGGTGGACATCGGCCATTTTGCGTGTTTTCAGAAGGGGGACTCCCACGTTGAGGTTTAAGTGCGCTGACGCTGGCTGTGAAGTTATAGTTGCGGTGAAAATATTGCAAGGTGCGGTTTTTAACTGCATCCTAAATATCTGATGTTCTAAGAATAACTGATGGAGATTCCAGAATATTGCATGCTCCAGCTGGGGCCAATCAAGTTACGTCTATGTTAATTTATATAGAGAAGAAAAAAAGGAAAAAAAAAGGTTGCGTTGCAGAACGTCGTGCTTTGTTAACTTTGACGACTGGGCTATTTGGTAGTTCATTCTTAAGAGTAAGAACAGCGCAACGAAACAGGCAGAACAAGAGAATACTGACAGACAAGAGCGTTGTTCCTGCCTGTCAGTCTTTTTTTACTGTGTAATGGCGCTGTTTGTTTTGTTAGCTTCATGGTAATGTTGGTTGTGTGAGATTCCCATACGAAATTACTTGTGAGGAGAACCCTATAGGTACTTGTAAGTTGAAACTGTTGTTTAAAAGGGTTCCCAGCATGTGCCTCCAGCCCGCGATCACCCACCCAACAATAATGCTAAAAATAGTAAAACAAACGAAAAAGGCGGCGAAATATCACCAAAGGCAAGATCAAGAGGCGCTAATGCACGCATGTCTTTAGAAGAACATAAATTATTTATAAGCAAAAAGCTAGATAAGACCACAATTAAAGTGATACGCGCCGCATCGTGGACTTGTAAAAAAAAACAAAAAAACCTTAAGTTTGAGAAACTTTTATCTTCGACGAATGTGCTCTTGGTGCAACTTTGTTGTTCCAACTCGTCTTTTGGCGGCTTATAATTATATTTAACTCTATTAAAAGACGCTACCGCACGTTCACTATCCTCCCCAGGTTTTTGCCTTCCTTACATATTCCTGGTACGCCCTGATGAAAAGAACCGGTACCACAATAGGGAATTGTAGTAGACCGTTTTTTCCTCCGTTACGGTATCCCTGAAGAAAACGCTGCAGCTACGCATGCGCGCCGCCAGCCTTATCTGCATAGTTCAAGGTCTTGTGGCGTATTACGGAGCGCTATCCGGGTGCTTAGCGGGCTGCGGAAACGGTCTACTACAATTCCCCAATTTCTCTTCCATGTCTTTCCTCCTTGCCCCTCGTGGGGTCGTTTCACGCACCGCTTTCTGGTTTCAGGCTTTTTCGTGTCCCTCTGAACTTCCCCGGTCCTTGCCTCTAGATGACCCGATCTCCTTTCTTTCCACGCGCTTCCCTCCCCTTCCTATTAATTTGACTAATTATCTTATTATCCTCGTCTTCCTTCTCAAACCACCTGTTTCTTACTTTTTGTTTGTTTTAGTAGGAAATGCTTGCGGATAATGACGTTTTTGTTCGTGATCGATCCACCTCTCCAGGTGCACTGAAATGAAAAAGACTGCCGTCTGCTTTAGGTTATTTTTTTTATTTTTAAAATTTATTTCAGCATATTGCTACACTCTAAAGAATGTCTGCGTGTCTACTTACCCGCAAAACACTCAAAGAACCAATCATTGCGATCTAGAAAATCAGCTCAACGAATGATGAGGCGGAACATCTGTTTAGACCTTAAAATTAAGTCTGCACTGTGGCATTACGCAATGTAAGCACGACACTTTGCATTGCGTAATGCCACAGCGCAGACTTCGTTTCGAGGTCTAAACGGATGTTCCGCCTCATCATTCGCTGAGCTGATTTTGTAGCTCGCAATGATTGGTTCTCTGAGTGTTTTGCAGGTAAGTAGACGCGCAGGCATTTCTTTGAGTGTAGCTGTGAAGCCAAAACGGATTGGTAGACATATCAAGAAGGCAAGCGCACTCATTATAAATGTTATCAAAAGAACCACACACATTTTGTATACTTACACTATCCGTGGTTAGGGAGTTCCAGAGGTCAACACAAGTAACAACGTTTTTTTTGTTTTTTTTTAAGAGTTTGTATTAAAGCGATGAGGCACAATAAGTTTAGCAAACGGGATAACTGTGCGAGTTGGTATGTATTCATAATGGAACAGCGTAAATTTTACAAGGACAGAGGAAGGAACTGGACAGGACGAGCGCTGACTAACAACTGAAAGGTTTATTATCAGGAAACCACGAAGAAAACATACAACAACACGACTGTCTAATCACGATAGAAAAGCGCATGTGCCTCATAAAATTGGGTGCTCTCTGTTACACAATTCTATATGCGTCATCCCCGATCTAAAAATTCGACCTCACTGTCCAGCAAATTCAAGGAAGCCTGACTCAAGCCGGCTGGCCCCTCCTTCTTTATTCTATGAGCTTCGACAATCTCTCGAGCTTTTTAGTCCCTGTGTTTCTACAACACAATGACCTTGTCTAGTAACGGTGTACAGGCGCGATCCCTGCAGTGTAACGCCAAGTGGGAGCTTGCTGTTCCTGTTAAAGAACTACGGTGTTTCCGCAGGCGAATGTTGAGGCACCGCCCCGTCTTTCCGATGTAAACCTTCCCGCACGTGGAGGGTATCTGGTATACTACACCCAAGGTGCATGGCACGAACTCAATGCGGTGTTTTATGCCGCATGGCCTCTCCCCCTGTTCTAATCACGATGGAAATGCATGCGCATTTCCATCGTGATTAGAGAGTCGTGTTGTTGTATGTTTTCTTCGTGGTTTCCTGATAATAACAGTGTTAGTCAGCGCTCGTCCTGTCCAGTTCCTTCCTCTGTCCTTGTAAAATTTGCGCTGTTCCATTATGAAAACAATAAGTTTGTTATATGTCTCGTTCTGGTTGGGTTATGAAAGTTTGCATATATGCAACCTATTTCTGGATATCAATAAAATAATCACCATGTAGCAATTAAAAAGATAATAATTTCATCAGAGTCAAGATTATCCTGGTACTTATCATTCTCGCACTATGTCTCGCACCAACGCCTCCAGGACGACAAGGCCGAAGTCCCAAATTTGTGCCGTCCCAACCGGAGGCAGCGTGGGGAACGCTGATTGAACACGAGTGCTGCGCCAGTGTCTGGCTGGGGCTCGTGCCCAATCAGTGAAAACACGAGTCCGAGCCGAACGCTGACGCAGCAGCCGTGTCCAATCAGCGCTACCCGCGCTTGCCTCCGGTTGGTGATGTCACAAATTCATCCCTTCGGCCTTGTCGTCAAGGTTGTTTTATTTCGAGCCGCTATTTTGAGAACAAACGAAGATCTCCGTATTTAGCCGTCTTGCATAAAGTTATATATATATATATATATATATATATATATATATATATATATATATATATATATATATATATATATATATATGGCTGAACAACTACCAGGTTCCAGGTAGGCAAAGCGTTCAAATTTTAATAGGCAGACACTTTGGAGTAATTCCTTCATTGAGCAACGGCAAGACTGAACAGGTATGGTGAGCAATAATCGAGGACAGATTTATTTTTGGATGTAGAACTGAAGCAACGCCAGTATTAAATTTTGCATTAATGAAATATTGTATAAAAAAGTTAGTAAAGGAGGGCACTTTACAAAAGTGCCACTGAAAGGAATTTCGAACTTATATTCGAACTTCAATATTGACCATTCTCTCAGGAGGGAAAGTACGCAGGCGAGCTGGTTAGGAAGCATCATTGAAAGAAAACCCGAGACTGGGACAAAAAAAAAAAAAATGGACAGCACGACACAGAATCTCAAACGCAGCTCGTTTGAGATTCTGTGTCGTGCTGTTCGTTGTTTTTTTTTTTTTTTGTCCCAGTCTCGGGTTTTCTTTCAATGACATCCTCTCAGTACATTTAAACGTGCCTGAGGTGACCTTTGCAGCGCAAAATACCATTGGAACAGGTCAAATGCCAATAGTGTCCATGGCGACTCACCCTAAATATGAACTATGGCTGAAGACCGTCATGGTGACAGAGTTGATATGTGAAGACGAATAACGAAATAGGGTCGGACGGATTTCTGTTCAACGCAGAGGCACTGTCCCGCCGCTTTGCGACAAGTGCTTTGACCGCACGGCAGAACCAAAACTGATTTTGGTTATAATAAGCTGAATCGGGCAACGAGGCTTTTGCTGCTGAGGTAAACGGACACCATTGGCCGCCATTCCTTGGCACCAAAAAATGCATAGGGGTCTATGGGAAAACGAGGGAAAGTGCAGCTATTTCGTTTTTAGGTTTTTCTTGAAAACGAAAGTTTTACTCTGTTCTCCAGAAACCACATAAATAATGCGTGCACAGATATTGAAAACAGCAGGCCTCTGAACGTTCATAAAATATTTTGTGTGCAAGAGTGGCGACTCTCTCAGGCAAAAAAACTGTGGGGCAGTTTAATATGAGACAATAATTACTAGTGCTGGGCAATTGATCGATTAACCTTCCGATTAATCAATTAAGGCTTGAATCGCGATCAAAATTTTTAACCGGTTTATCGGTTTTTTAGTCGGTACTCAAAAAGAAGGCAACTGGACGCACGCATGGCTCTATCCTGGACTACCTGCCCGAACTAGGATCCGGTCGTTCTGTCCTGAGCGGTTTTCTGTTCCCAGCCTAGTACTATGAGTATGAGCAAGGTTCAATTCTCGCGCTCGCGAAGCGTCACGTGTTCGGGGATATACATTACAGTTCTTCCGAGGCCAGACGAACAAGCCGGGCCCGCAATTGATCCCTTTACGACCACGAAACTTCATGTGTTGAGGATCTATTACACATCCTGCCCAGGCAAGACAAACAAGCAGAAAAAAAAGCTGGGAAGCAAACAACGCCATGGTTACTTGTTCCAGTATTCGGCCCGTACAAATGGACGAGTTCACGAGTATGAAAGGCAATCTCGCTGGAAAGTTTGGGTTTAATGTAAACTCCAGCGGTGAAGTTTTTAACTCGAAGGAAGTCCACTGCATCATCTGGAAAAAGCCGTTTTCATACAGTAGAAGCGTAAGTTCGCTTCAGTATCACAGCACGAGCGAAGCACCCATGTACGCCACTGCAGCAAGGACCATCCGCCAAAACGCAGACAACAATCAACGCCTTCTCATCGAGGCCCCTTTCTCTGAAAAAAGAAAAAAAGCATCGCCCAAGCCCTGACTTCTCTTCTTCCTGTCGGAGAATGTAGACAAACCTCTGTCTTCGGAGCTGGAGCAGAAATATGTGAGTCTTTGAATCGTTGAACTATATGTATCCTCAATTGTAAAGGTCCTTTGCGCCGTGTAACAGAGAGTAAAATAAGTCTTCAAAGGCAAGACGAGTTGTTGCATTCTTTTTAATATATTATTTAGAAAAATCAACGCAACCGATTAATCGATTAATTAATCGATTAAAGGGTGGCGATTAATTGGGTTAAAATTTTTAATCGACGCCCAGCCCTAATAATTACCCTGGGTTTTTTTTAACTTTATTTTATCTAAATAGTATCATACTTCAGTTTTAGTTTATACCGTGTAGATGTAACTGTAATGTAAGAGTACAGCAACTGTAACAGACACGCGCTTCTTTGGAACCAATGCAAGCGGTATTAAAAGAAAGCGTTACAAGAGTGAAAGGGAAAGGCGAACTACCTAGGTTCTTGGTTATGATAAACGTGCACAACACTGACTACGAGCTACCAGTTCGAACACTTCTAACGTTCAGGTTGCCCAGATATTTGTCTCACAAGCAGGCATTACCCTCCCTGAACACCTTGCTGAGTAGTTTCAAAAAGCGAACTTCCACAGAGGCCTTTCTGCCTGTTTGAGACAAAAGCAACAAAGACTTTTTTTTTGTTTTGTTTCTAACAGGCGATAAGTCATCCCATTCCAGCACTTTAGATGATGTACGCAACACCACGTGTAGCTCTATTTGAAAACATATTTAGCTTCTCAGTTCTAAATTTGCGGTCAGAACCTCTTTCGTCTGGTTCGTATTTATTTATTCAATCTACGAATAAAACCATAAAAAAAATGAAAGACGTTTACAACACCCTGTAACGCCGAATTAGAGCGCAGCTCTTGAGGAGGAGGAGGAGGACGGAAGGGTACTGAGGGGAGGGTATACCCCTCCTCCCTCCTCCTCACCTCCTCACCCTGCCTGCAACTTCTCCTCCCCTCCTCCGTCCTCCTCTTCCTCCCCTCCTCCTCCCCTCCTCCTCCCCTCCTCCTCCCCTCATCCTTCAACCTCCTCCCTCCTCCTCCCCTTCCTCCTTGCCGCTCAAGCAGGAAACGGCCGCCTAGGAGCTGTGCTCTAAAATATAGAATCAGAACAAATATTTTGGCAGGTCGACATTTTATTTATTGTAGAAAAACCGTGGTGTATATTGGAAACTGCGTTGCATATCCAGCCAAGCTTTACCCCCATAACGTACACGTGACCTCACATGACCCTCGTGAGGTCACGTGACCCCCTTGACGTCCCGAGGGTCGCGTGACGTCACGGTTACGTCTACGGCGACTGCGGCGCCGACGCCGCTCAAGCCGGAAGCGGGCGCCTAAGAGCTGCACTCTAAAAAATGCAGCGTGCTAACAAAAGTATATAAAATTAGGAAAATTAAAATGAAAACGCGATCATGCTTCGACAAAATGGTTAAATGACATCCCCCGAATCAGGGGTATGATACTGTCACGGTGTCCTAATATCTTTTCTACAAAAATATCATCGAGTCTTTATTCTAGAAATAAATTAGCTTTTATCGGTGGTTGTTTGCTTTAGCTGTTTTAGAGCGCAGCTCTTAAGGCCCGTTCACACTCTTGCGACCTCTTAAACCCGGGTTCCTTAAAACTTCTTAAACCAGAGGACAGACTGGCGCCATCTATTGGGTAGCAGTGTAAACTCGGCGGTCCGGCATATTTTTTTATTTTTCTCGCGCATTATCTTTTCTTTCTTGGCTCGAAAAACTTTTGTCAATGTTATAAACGAGCCTTTCTATGGGTATTACGCACATTTGACCTCGGAAATCCCGCAAAACCTTCGCTCTTGTGAAATGCAGTTCTAGGGTCACCGCATAGATGGCGCCACAATGCCAGTGTGTTCCCTCGTTCTAAAAAAAATTAAGAAGTTTTAAGAGATCTCGTCTCCCTCAGTCGTACTCGGTCGCAAGAGTGTGAACGGGCCTTTAGGCGCCCGTTTCCGGCTTGAGCGGCGTCGGCGTCGCCGTCGCCGTCGTCGTCACCGCGCGTTGCATGCAACCCATGTTGCATGCAACCCAGGTTGCGTGCAACTGGCGTTGCATGCAACCCACCAACGTCAATATAACCGCGCGTTGTATGCAACCCAAGTTGCGTGCAACCCGCGTTGCATGCAACCCGCCGGAGTCGCATGCATGCAACCCGCCGGAGTCGCCAGGTTGCATGCAACCCGGCGACGCCCCCGAGGTCACGTGACCCCTCGAGGTTACGTGACCTTTCCTCCCCGAGGTCACATGACCCCCCCCCCCTCAGTAACCTTCCCTCCTCCTCCTCAAGAGCTGCGCTCTAATTCGGCGTTACAGGGAGTTGTAAACGGCTTTCATTTTTAAAGAAATGTTCAGTTGAGGGTAAGCGCTCGTCCTGTTCGCCTTCCTTTTCTGTCCTTGTCTATTGTTAGCGCTTTCAATTTTATAAGTCGTGAACCAACTCGCTCGCTTCGCCACTTTAGTTCTATATAGGGGTGAGCGCGAACATTAAAAAAGCGACATTCGGAGATTTTTTGTTTTCTGCACCAAATCAAATAAATGATACCGTCTGGTTCTTCTGGAACCTTCGATGTTTGGTCGACGTCCCTGAGCAGTGTCAAGGCTTAAATGGAAAAGATCGGCTATTCCATCCCGCACTGAGGATGAACGCTGACATGTTGAATACTAAACACAAGTTTTCGACTCGAGACAAAGCGTGACTCTAACTCAATTGTGATCTCATCGTCGTTAACTAAACATACGCGCGTAAAATAACGCAGAGACCCGCCCGGTCGCCAGTCATGCTGCGCCCCAAGTTGGGCGCCCATTTTGGTGTCGGAAGTTGGTTGTTCTCAAATGCGGAAACGAACAAGGGGAGCGCGGATTCGCACTCCTGCCGAACCAAGCGTGAAACCGCCCCAACCCGAAGAGGGAGTGGAATGGAGAAACTGCGCACAGGTGCATCGACCTTAGAGAACCCCAGTCAAAAGAGTCGTCGGTTGCCCGCTCCTCCTCCATTCCGGGTAGCCCTTAATCCGCCACGCTTAGTCAGCGCACACACACAGACACGAACAAACAAGCGCACACCCGCCAAACGTGCCGAGCTGGTTTCTCCGCGCGTTTTTGTTCGTCTTTGGTCGGTTCCTTTTTTGTGTCTCGGGGGGTGCCGTGTTTTTCTTGGCTCTGCGGGAAATCGGAGAGATCTCGGAGACGCACGCACAGACTCGGTCCGATCCGAAGGTGAAGGGACCTCGCGGGGGCCCCACTCTCTGGGTGACCCTCGCCGTGCACTTGCCGCCGCCGCGGCTGCTGTTGCTGCGGTAAGAGCGCGCACTTGCAGCTTCCAGCACGGCGCATTGCAAGGTCACGGCCGGGTGGATGGCAGGCAGGCTTGTAAGCCCCCACGGGCCACCCTTTTTTTTTTTTTTTTCGCCGGTGCGGGAGCAGAAATCGCGATCCGTACGTGGCGAGAACAACGACGCACCAGGCTGTGCTCTGATCGCCGTTGGGATGTAAGCCGTTCCGCGCAGTCGTTGTATTGGTTTTTGCCTATTGTATTCGTGTCGTTGATTAATTAGAATAATAATTCAACATTTTAGTGGTAAAACGTTAAAAAGAAAGTATTGCGGAAAAACTTGTCAGTCCATGAGCATTGTAAGTTGTAACCGATCAATATGTGAATTTTGATGCTATGTCGAAGAGTAAAATATTTCGCAACTTCAGCGGTAAAAACAAAAATATTATATCGCCGAAAGTTTCTTGTTTTTGGCGTAAACGTTATTTCAAATATTATTCCACTTTTGGCAAAATAATATTTTGCTAGTACACCCCATTCTCTCTCCCCCCCCCCCCTTTTTTTAAAATCCTTTTACTCTTTTTTAGTGCGAGTGTACATTGTGTTTAGATACCGTCAACTTTATTAAGTCACACCGATCAAAAGCCTTTAGGCATTCAGTCTGTTAAAAAGTGATACTTTCCACTGTGACGACAATGCATCTACCACTGGGACCTGCTTTGTGTTCTTTTCGGGGCCGTCAGGAAAACCAACAACGTAAGCTTTCATTTGTTGAAAAGAAAGTCATTTCCTCGGATATTACGTTTAGCTTTCAATGGTCTCGAGCAAATCTCTATACACCGCAATATTTGGGAGTTGAAAATTCGTAACATCCTCCGGAAGCACATTTGGTACGATATCACAAGAAATTATAGGTCTAACGTTCTGACAGATGCACAGTGCACGAATTCCGGCAGATGGATTGACTTCATCGTTCTCTGTTTCTGTTTTCGGTTATCTTGCAAGAGGTTTTCAAAAGCGGAGTAAGAATTAAGGCCGGCAGCGCAATGACCCCAGAGATTTCCATAAAAAAGAAAATTGCATGCCGTTCAATTTTTTTTATTTTAATCTAACTCACAAGCTGCTATAGTCAGAAATAGGGAATCTTTTATGGCTAATTAATATATATATATATATATATATATATATATATATATATATATATATATATATATATATATATATATATATATATATATATATATATATATATATATATATATCTCCCAGAACCCTATATTTGAGGGTCTTTTGAAAAGACATGACGGTAGTACTACGAAATAGAAATATACAGGGTGTTTTGTTTACATGTTTTTCTTGAAAAAGTTCACTTAAGTTGAATAATGAAGTAATTACTTAAGTATTTTTTATTTAATTTAAATAAATATATAGTTTCGATTATAGACTCGTTGAGCTTCATAGAAAACCGCAAAATCAATTAATGTTAGAAATATTTGCAGCGTGTTGGAAGCACAGTAGTGCGCTAAATTTACCATTTGTGCATCAAGCGCAAAGCTGGCGGTGCAAGAAACGCGGATAAGATTATAACCCGCGTTTTAACTTGCAAACAATTCACCGATTTAGGGGCTTTCGATGACACTCAGAAAGTTTCTAATTGGAGCCGTATAATAATATCCCCGAATGAAAAAGTTAATCAACAAATTTTAGTTAATTGTTCGACTCATCGTGACATCAGCGCCCTACTTTCTTTTTCTGTCATTAACTCTCTCTTTTCATATATTATATGAGTTTATGTAGCCCAACGTATTTGCTATATCAAATTTCAAATGGGGCATGTTCCTAATGCATGAGTTCATTACCGCCTACTTTACATTAAAAGAAGATGCTGTACTTTGCATTAATCGACTAAAAATCTAATTACTTTTACGATTTTTATGTTTTGGAGGTGCAGCACCTACCAGAACGCTACTTAAATTAATCATGTTCATTTCTCCCAAGAATATTATTCCGTCACTCTTGTCCCTGTAAAAATGTTCCAGAAGGTATATGGATCTCTATTTCAAAGGCTGTGCATTTTAAGATAAAAAAAACAAAAAAACATTGAATCAAATATATGCTCCATTAAGATGAGAGACTCGCGCAGTGCCCTTTCAACCAGAACTCAGATTCTACACATCTATAGAAATAGCAATCGTCGACGAGGTTGCTGCAAACGTTTCAATGTCTCAGAAGCAATGATGCTATATATATATATATATATATATATTGTGAGACTTGGGAAGGATTGATTTAATGGGGAGATAGTTCATCGAGCAATGGCAGTCTCGGGAGAACCGACTTCTTCCTCTTCCTTCACCACAGTTACTCCCCCGTGCAGAAAGCGCCGGAATCCGGCGTTAGGGTGCAGGACGGTGGTAACGCTTAAGGCGTGCAACATGAACGATGTCAGTTTGTTTTGATCGATGGTCAGAATGTGGTGAAACCGGGGCAACCTCGTAGTTGGTCGCGGAGACTCGGCGAAGTATTTGGTATGGCCCCTTGAACTTTTTCAGCAGCTTATCGCACTTGCCTGGCACTCGAGACGGTGTCCATAAGAGTACCTCTTCACCCACTGTGTACTCGACTGGAGTATGAGTGTCGGAATAGCGAAGAACTTGCTCTTGTTGACATCTTAATGTGCTAATGCGTGAAAGTTGGCGAGCTTCTTCCGCACGACATAATATGTCTTCAGCGTAACTATCAAGGGATGTGTCATCAAGGTAGGGCAAGAGAGTGTCCATCGTTGACAGGGGTTCACGTGCGTATAAGAGATAATATGGTGAATAATTGGTGGTAGCTTGGCGACCGGTGTTGTATGCGTATGTGACGTAGGGCAGAATGGTGTCCCAATTGTCGTGATCCTCTGCGATGTACATAGAGATCATGTCGGTCAATGTATGATTTAGGCGTTCGACGAGGCCGTTTGTTTGAGGGTGGTAAGCGCTTGTGATATGATGGACAGTGCTCGTGAGGCCGCAAAGCTCATTGAGGACTTTTGCGACGAAGGGAGTGCCGCGGTCGGTAATAATGGCTTGCAGGGCTCCGTGCCGGAGCAGGATAGAATGCAGGAAGAAGTCAGCGACTTCAGAGGCTGTAGCGGCTGACACTGGTTTGGTTTCAGCGTATCGGGTAAAGTAGTCTATGGCCACTATTATCCATCGGTGGTTCTGTGCCGAGCGGGGAAAAGGGCCTAAGAAATCGATACCAAGGCGTTCAAAGGGATGATTTGGTGGGGGAATGGGTCTCCGCACTCTAGCAGGCTTGGTCGTTGTTTTTTTCTTCGTCTGGCACTGGTGGCATGCCCTGACATATTTGTTAATCGAGCGGTGCATACCATTTCAGAAGTATTTTGAGCGTGTTCTGAAGTACGTCTTGGCGAATCCTAGATGACCAGAGTTTGGTTGGGTCATCGTGATTTGCTTTTATGATTTCCTTTTGGAGACGGCGGGGGACGACGAGTAGCCAGGGTCGTCCTTGTGGCTCATAGTTTCTTCTGTACAGGACGCCGTTGTGAAGTTGGAAGAGCGGGGCGCGACGCTTGATGCGTGGGGTGGTGGAGGGCGTGCTGATTCCTTGAAGAAAGTGAATTAATGGTCTTAGTGCACCATCTTCCAGCTGACCGGAGTGTATATCGACGCTATTTAGCGTGGCAGTGGCAGTGGTATCGAGTGTAGAAGGATGCTTCGGACCAGGTGTGTTAGAAGGAAGTGGGCATTGGGATAAGCTGTCAGCATCAAGATGTTTCCTGCCTGATTTGTATACAACTGTAAAATCGAATTCCTGTAGTTTCGGGGACCATCGGCCAAGTCGTCCCGAGGGATCCTTGAGAGTAGCTAACCAGCAAAGTGCGTGGTGATCTGTTACTATCCGGAAGGAAGAGCCGTAGAGGTATGGGCGAAACTTTGAGATTGCCCAAATAACGGCCAAGCACTCTTTTTCTGTGGTGGAAAAGTTTCTTTCAGACTTGGTAAGAATACGGCTGGCATATGCAATGACGCGCTGTGTGTCGTTGACGACCTGAGCGAGGACAGCCCTAATGCCGTGGCCGCTGGCGTCTGTTCTTATTTCGGTGTTCGCACCTTCAATGAAATGACCGAGGATAGGAGCGGATGTTAGGGTTTTCTTGAGTGTGGCAAAAGAATCTTGCTGGGCCGTAGTCCAGTTGAAGGGGACCCCAGTACGGAGCAGCTGGTTAAGTGGTTCGGCAATATCTGAGAAAGCCCGTATAAACTTGCGAAAATATGTGCATAAACCCAGAAATATCTGCACATCTTTAATTTTTTTCGGGACTGGAAATTCGGATACTGCCTGTATTTTTTCAGGATCCGGGCGTACTCCCTCAGAATTAACGAGATGGCCCAAAACACGAATTTCGCGGGCTCCAAAAGTGCACTTATTGGAGTTTAGTTGCAACCGAGCAGCACGAAAGCAGTCAAGGACCTGACGGAGCCTCTGTAAGTGGTCGGTGAATGTGGTTGAGAAGACGACAACATCATCGAGATAACACAAGCATATGTTCCACGTTAGTCCTCTCAGCAAGGAGTCCATCATGCGCTCGAAGGTTGCGGGCGCATTAGAAAGGCCGAAAGGCATTACGTTGAATTGGTAAAGACCTTGAGAGGTGATGAAAGCAGTCTTGGGTTTATCGGTATCGGCAAGCGGAATTTGCCAATAGCCACTGCGCAGGTCCATTGATGAAAAATAAGAGGAGCCTTGTAGAGTATCGAGCGTGTCATCAATTCTGGGTAGCGGATAGACATCTTTTCGGGTGACTTTGTTCAGTTTGCGATAATCGACACAAAAGCGCCAGGAGCCGTCTTTCTTTTTTACTAGCACGACCGGAGATGACCACGGGCTGGATGATGGCTGAATAACGTTTTTCTTAAGCATGTCATCGATCTGTTGTTGAATGATGCGACGTTCAGCGGCGGCAACCCTGTATGGTCTACTCCGAACGGGTGGCGAGTCACCGGTGTGCATGTGATACTGCACAATTGGTGTACGTGGCAGTGTAGCAGTGCCGAAGTCAAACGTGTCACAGTACCTCGTAAGGAGTTGAGCTAAACTTCTCTGCTGTTGTGTCGCCAGGTTCGAGTCTATCATGTTTGCGACTTGTTGGGAGAAATCGGTGGAGATCGTGGTAGCAGGACTTAATATAGCATATGACAGGGTCGTGAAAGTGTCTTCTGTATGGGAGTTGAAGTTAGCAATACGGCTATGACGGGGCAGGATTTGCGGCTGGGACGAGGCATTTGTGATCCATACATGAAGTTTGCCTTTTGTTACTGATGCAAGAGAATAGGGAATTACTACACCTTTTTGGACAAAAGTAGTGGCAAGTGGCTCGATCAGACCGAATGATGTTTCGAGAGTCTTGCTTGGGATAAGGACAGCTGCAACGGCTGTCTTTGGTGGTAAGACCAAATCCTCTTCAAGTTGAAGAACAGCAAGAGTAGAATTGAGGGGAGGGTGGGCATAGTCAGAATCCGTCAGGTGAAGTTCACGGCTAGCACAATTAATAAATGCGTCAGCGGACGACAAAAAGTTCCAGCCGAGGATAACGTCGGCGATGCAGTTGCTGAGCACTGTAAATATTACGGTGTGATGACTTTGACCAATGCGTATAGGGAGGGTACAATAACCAAGCGGTTGAACAAGGTCACCGTTTTCCATACGCAGCAAGTGTCCGACGGTTGGAGGTGTGAGTACCCGATGCAAGTGAGAGCGAACACGCTCTGATAAACACGACTTAGAGGCTCCCGTGTCGACTAACGCGTTAAATTTGTGTCCTCCAATTTCTACTGTAATCGTCGACGGTGTTACGGCAGGAGGATTTGCGGCGTATGGAGTACGTGCAGCCTGACCTCCGGTGTCTATGCAGGCTGCTCTCTTCAGTTTGACGGCGGGGAAGTCGATGGGGCGGCGTCGTTGAGTGGTGATATAGATCGGCGACGAACTGGATACGGGGACAAGGATCGACCGCGGCGGTTTTGGGATGTGAAGACGGGACTCTGGGAGCGGCGGGTGGAGGGACGGTCGCTGTCCTTCATAGGTCGGTGAACGGCGTGTTGGGAAGCGAGTGAGCGTAGGTCCGTTGGTGGTCCGGCTTTCCGGGAATACGGTGCTGTCGTGAGGATTGTCGGTGCGGTGAGTACGGCCGAATGTAGAGTGGTGGTAGCCAGCGTCTTGCAGCCGCCGACGGCAGTAGCGCAGAATGTGGCCAGGTGTATGGCAATAGTAGCATATTGGTCGCTGGTCCTCGGTTCTCCAGATGTCTGTTCTGCGACGCGGTTGATTTCGTTGGGCTGGCGGGTCCGTACTGGGGAACGTCTGGTAGGCGCAGAGCGAGGTGACTGCGGGTGCCGCTGGTGAGTAAGCAGGTGGCGTGGCCGTCAAGGATTGCAATGCAGCACGCATCTCGTTCTGGATCGTAGTTCGGAGACTTTGGAGTTCCCCGTGGGACTGCAGACCATCGTGAGTTGTCTGTAGCTGCGCCTTGAATTCTTGCAGCTCCTCGCGAATGATGATGCGTATCAGTGCAGTCAAACTGTTGTCGATTGGAATGTTGTGGGCCACTTCGGGAAGGCGGTCAAAAGGGCGTTTTAAAATTCGAGCGCCGTCGAGTTCTTCGTATTTCCTGCATTCTGCAACAAGGATGGTGACGGTTGCGGGTGACTTCGGGGCGACGATCGAAAAAAGCTCATATGATAGTCCTTTCAGCAAATGACGGACCTTGTCGTCCTCGGTCATCTGGGGGTCTACTCGCCGGCAGAGGCGTAGAACATCCTCGATGTAGGCGGTTGAGGACTCGGCTTTAATTTGGTAGCGTCGGAGCAATTTGTCCCTCGCTTGTTGTTTCCGATGTTCAGGTTTGCCGAACGCTTCGGCAAACGGGGCCTTGAAGCCATCCCAGGAGTTGATGGTGTCTTCGTGGTTGTCGAACCAACGAAGCGCCGTGGCTTTCAGAAAAAAATACGACATTGGCAAGTTTGAAAGAGTCGTCCCAGTTGTTGTGGTGACTCACCCGTTCATAGCTCTTAAGCCAGTCATCGAAATCCTCGTCTGAAGTTCCGGAGAATGTTGGAGGATCCCGCTGACGGTGTTTCACCGTCAGGGCAGGGGTGACCCGTTGCGTGATGGTTTGGTCGGTGTCGTTCCCATTTTCTTCGGCCATGGTTAGTCGCGCAGTTAGGCCGCTGCGGAGCTCCAGGATGTTAGCGAGAGGTGGGGAAATTGTTCGCACCTCCACCAACCTGTGAGACTTGGAAAGGATTGATTTAATGGGGTGATAGTTGATCGAGCAATGGCAGTCTCGGGAGAACCGACTTCTTCCTCTTCCTTCACCACAATATATATATATATATATATATATATATATATATATATATATATATATATATATATATATATATATATATATATATATATATATATATATATATATATATATATATATATATATATATATATATGTATATGTACAGGGTGTCACAAAAAAATTACAGGGTTTTTTTCACCGCAAAAATAAACTAGGCATCGCCGAACGCTCATTCTCCGCCCAAAGGTAGCGCTAGAGGTCACAACCAGATGCCAAAGTTTCAGCCCGATCCGATAACTTAATCAAAAGTTTTAAGTGATTTTCTGAAACTTTCAATGGGAAAATGGAGCCCATTTTTTCCCGTTTTCGGTTTCAGGTGCCATACAGCCCCATGTATTCGAAAACTCCGTCGGCCGCGCCATTTTCCCATTGAAATTTTCAGAAAATCACTTATAACTTTTGATTAAGTTATCAGATCGGGCTGAAACTTTGGCATCTGGTTGTGACCTCTAGCTCTACCCAGACTTGTACGTAATCCGTTACAAGTAACGAAATTACTTGTAATCCCTTACATTTATCAGTAATTTTGTAACGGAATAATTACATATTTCCTGGAGTAATTTTAAAGTAATTCCCTTACATTTTTTACGTAACGGATTCCTTGTAATCCGTTACATTTTTTTTCAGGGCCAACCCCCCCCCCCCCCCTTTTCTAAAGAAAGGGTTGTTTTGATTTCGGTAAAGTCGAGCGCAGTGACACTATCGCGCGAATTGACCAGCGCAAAGGGAGGCTTGGCACTCTTCAGTTCCGCAAAGCCTTTGTTTGCAACACCAAGCCCCTGAATCTATTTTTTTTAGACGCTAACAACAATGTCAAAAAATCCAAATAAACATTTCTACAAAAAAAAAAAGAGGGGGGGGGGGGCAAGTTACATCCGCTTTTTTAGTCCCTTTGGTTTTTCTTTGCGATCGAAGACGGGGAGAAGAGGACACCAAGTGATTGTGTGCCTCTTCGATAACCTCGAGGAGGTGAGTGCACAGACAAGAATTAACAATGTCCTTCTCGGTTATAGTGACTACGACCATTTTCATAATGTCACAGCACGAGACAACGCTCCGTCTACCCTAAAATCCACTAAAAGAGATGTGATAATATGTGAAGGTGTTATTGCCACAAGCATCTTTGTTCGTTGCTGCACACTTATCATCTTCTCTTATAAAGCAGGATGTATTTTTTTCTGTTTCTTTCACATTATTTTACCCTGTTTTAAAAGCTACTTACTTTTTTGTAGTCCAACTTCTAGGGTTGGCCCACTTTATTTGTGAATTCCAACCAGGTTATCTCCATCTCAGTCACCCTTTTTGTGAGTCAGCTTTTATGCGAGCACTTGGAAAATGCTAATAGTCCTTCCTTCTTCTTCTTCTTCCTGTTTTTACCCCAGCAGGACGCATCCTATCTCAAGCAGATATTCTTTAGAAATAAAACATAATGGTGGCTGACGTAGACTTGATATTCTGGGCTTGAGGAGAGAGTGAAACTCGTGAGTGGGACCATAGCGCGGCTTACTTAGTACTCTGCCCTTCGCTGCCCGTGGCATCAGCGGACGTCTACCTGGAGAACACCGGAGTAAACTGCAGTCGGTTCGTGCTCCGTGCGTTTTTGAACGGCACCAAGAGAGGTACACACGGCAAACGTGCGTTTACATTTCCTTGTTTTAACCGACGTTCTAATTAATTGTTGTTATGAGTGTCCTTTTATTTATTACTTATATTTATATACTGGAAACTTTTTTTTTATTCACCAACGCCTCAACCGAGGCTCGACCTGTTCAGAACCAAAGGAAGAGGAATATCGAGCCAAACCTTATTTATTATTTAATTATAACCTTAATGTTACAACTATGTGTTTTGCTATTGTCTGGCAATATATGTCGGTATAGTAAGATGGACATAAATCAATACTTATTCTAGTTTTGGCTAGATGTATGATGAATTCCACAGCTTCGCGGCAACAGCTGCAACGAAGAAGCTTTGCTCTATCTTCGAGGTAAATAGTACTTCCATTGCTTCGCTGAAAAAGCTCATTGCAGAGCATGAAGCATTCGTGAGGAACAATATGGAACTCCCATCCAGTGCCTCAGTTCAAAGGGTGTTCAGCGTAGCAGTCGACATGTTGAGTAAGAAATAACGCAAAATGTCTGACAAGACTTTCGAGAGTCAGTTGTTGCTCAAAATACTCAAGGTCATTAAATGGAACAGGTTGCAACAATAAGAACTTAAATAACCCTCTTCCCTTTTTTTCTTACTTGAGGACAATAATGTTGAAAGTAACGCCACGAAAGTAACGGATTACTTTTTGGGGTAACGGTCAGTTACTTTTATGTGAGGGTAATTGTAATTGTAATAAATTACAATTTAGCCTTGAGTAATTGTAAATGTAATTCCTTACTATTTTTCAGTAACGTGTACAAGTCTGGCTCTACCTTTGGGCGGAGAATGAGTGTTCGGCGATGCCTAGTGTATTTTTTCGGTAAAAAAGACCGTGTAAATTTTCTTTCGTGACACCCTGTATATATACATATTTTTTTAATTGCGACCTTTATGTTTGTTGAATATCTGATTGGGATTACGAAAATGGAAAAATCGGTTATTAGAATCATTCACATAACGTACACACTTTTCACACTCCAAAAATATATTCCTCATAGCCCTTGTTCTCAAAACATTTCCGGTGTCACCGGCCGCAGCCTCACCCTTTGTCTTCCTTTCTCTTGCTTCGATTTAAAGGTTACTTTTTTTTTAAGCTACGCTCTGGGGTATTTATTTAAACGATCAGCTTCGTCTTAAATATTACGAACGTTATCAGAAATAAGTGTAAATGCTCGTTGGAAGCATCGCGAGTTTTATAGCGATACAGACGAGAACTCTAGCATCTAATAACACGTAGGAAAACTCCCGGGGCTTCCGATTCATTTCGACGAAACGCGCTCGTTCTATAAGAAATATCAGCCGTAGGTTTACACCTCCAGCGTTTCCTCGGCCTCCCCCATTTACACGTCGAATGAAAAACAAATTGGAGTCGATTTGATCTAAAAATACGCGCCCCGCCCTCACATTTGCGTGGCAAACGAATCCGTAATAAAACATCCCCGTTGGTCGCGCCAGCACGCCCTCGCTATTTTCTTTCTCGTTTCCGCTCGGCAGTTACGTGAAATTCCCGTAACGAAGAACAAATGCGAGCAAAGCAACGGGAGCAAGAAAGCGCGCAACGAGCCAGCGGAGCCTGCAGCAATCCGGGTCAAGGTCCTCTAATTGCGAGTCCTGCCGTCGCCTCCCCCTTTTTCTCTTCTTTTAAATCGCTCGCTTTTGCAGAGACCGTGTCCTGGTGGGGGGAACCACGCGTACTACTCGACTCTGCCGCTGTATGTCGGACGTCATTAGAGTTGAGGCCCCGTTCGTGAGAATGACTCTTTGCGGTCCCGCGGTCGAGATGAAGGAGCGTCGCACGCTATACCGACTTCCGACGTCCTTTGACGACAGTAAAATGCGCAATAAAACGAAAATATAAAATAATGACGAGGGAGCAGAAAGAGGCGGGGTATTTCCTTATGCATGCAAATGCTTCATTCGTATATGGCGATGGAAATCATCTGGCAATGGAAAGTAGATGTTTGCAGGAGCAAAGAAGCAAGTTTCTGATACGCATTTTGTTTTATTTAATTAGTAATGCGTTCTATCTCGGTCAACCAAGGAACGTCACGATCTGTGCAGCGTTTTAGATCCACTCTTGACGATTTTGTGATTGGGGAGCGCACGATGCGAACAGATGATTGCCACTAAATGAGTTTCCTTCAAGTGCCAGAAGCCGAAGAAATCTTCTGGCAGCGACACGAACATGCTGAATAAAGAGGTCAAGTTTATTAGATCCATATTTTATGTATTCATTTTTATTTGATGATTAATTGGCTCGACCGAGAAGAATGCAACCTTGTGCACAGCTGTCTAATCATAAGCGTTAGGGTTTTTGTTCTGTTTTTTTTTTTTTTTTTTTTAGGTTTGATGACGGATCTCACATTGGCAAGGTTTCTAGAACGGGAATATTCTTATTTGGCTCGTTCGTTTTGACCTTGGGGAGTTTGGTGATAGCCTGCTTTGCAGCGCGAGTCAGTGGATAATTAAGTGTGATTCGAAAGTCAGGTGCTGGGCCTGATGCGAACATCTGATTCTCACGTCGACACCTGTCCTGGTTTTGTACTCGAGGGAACGCTGTCCTTGTCCGTTTCCGTAGATATCTAACTGTCGTAGTGAAGTAGCAACGCCTACATTTTCCTGCTTCGGTTAAGATACAAAAAAAAAAGGGAAGGAAATTGTTTAAATACGACAGTCGACGTTTTCGTGCCAAAGGATATCCAAGCATAGCAATTATATGGGAGATATGTTATCGTCGTCCGTTTGCGGAACATTTTGTGGTGGCCAACGATTTGAACGACAGTAAACGTTCCTGATTATTTCAGTCGCCTAACCGGTATGATACTGGAACCGATTAGTATTCGCTTTAGCCTCGTTCCTGATATTCAAGACGCTCTCTTTACGAGCCTCTGTTTTTATCTGTGTTCTTCGTAGTTTAATGCGATTGTTTCCGCGCCTGTTCGTCACACCCAAGAAGGAATCGATAAACAAACCGAGCTGCAGGGATACTTGTACACAGCCTGGGCTCAATAGGCCTCGAGGTATGGCGCGTTATAGACCAACTCAACCCCCTGACGTCACACCACTGTCTGCACAGCGCATGCGCAGACGAGCACATTCGTAAATAAAACTTAAACACAATCCCATTTGTCCCAGCAGCTTTTACTTTTAAAACGATAACATTATTTTTATTTCTTATCCAAGCTATTAGACCTCTATAATTTCACTACAAATTAGCGTTGTAGGCGTTGCCGAAAACGAAATATTGAAATACAGATATCGTTCACCAACCTACGTTTTCTCAAAATAAAGGTTAACGTGGGGCGTTACCGACCTACGGCACCTCAAAATGAACGAACTGCACCATTTGGTACAGTTCGTTCCATCGTAAAAGAAAAGTGGAGATGCGCCGGAATGGAACAGATGGAGACGCTCAACAAGGAAGTGACCTTGACGCTTCGGGAAAGGATGAACGCCAGCCAACTTCCATACCAGCCCACAGTCTTTGACTGCCGAAGCTTGGTGCTCGTGCCGGCCCGTCTCGCACTATGCCTTCGATGTTATCGCACAGGTGACATCCGTCGTGAGTGTAGAACACCACGATGCCGGGAGTACCGTCGTTGCGGTCACGCTAAGAATCTGTGTGACGACCTACACAGACAAGCTTAGCCAATCAAGATGCCCATCTGACGACATTGTCCAGGAGCACCTTATGAACACCAAAGAGGTTGTCGACGCAACAGGAGAGGTCATCCGTCCCACTTCCTCGACAGCTAATACTGAGCTGGAGCTTCGACACAGCAGCCACACTCCGCCAGCTTTTAGATTATGATACCTAACGCAGTGCCAGGACCGACAACGCAAGGAAACATAATCGAGGCAACAAAGAAAGATTGGTCAGATGGCGAATTCCCTCCCTTAAATACGACTCCGGAGCTTTCTTTCCAACAACTGCTACCTCGATGAGAACGTCCCACCCCGTACGGCGGAGCACCCGTCAAGCGACCCGCTCCTTCAAACAACGACTACGCCCCAGCTGTCTAAAACAGGTGTCTCGGAAGACAAGAAAGACGAGAGAGGTGACGTGAAACGCAAGCCCAACACGGTGAGGGAACACCCACACAGCAAGACCCCCCAGCCTGACCACGGGGGAAAGACTATGATGCACTGCCCCCCTAACTATCATGTCTCTGGCATTTTCTCCCCTCAGCTTCGCTACCATGAACGTCAGGGGACTTCGTCCACGTGCACGACAATTTCAATTGCATAGGCTCCTTTCAAAAGAACAGATCGACTTTGTTGCAGTTCAGGAGACAAAGATATCGTATGATGAAGACACGGCTCGTGCACTGCACCCTTTCCTCTCAAATTATGAGGTATGTGTTAGTCATGCTGATGAGTTGTCGGGAGGGTGCCTTTTGGTTTTAAGGAAGAGGCTAGGGTATACGTCACTCTCACATGCCGTCGATGATGACGGAGGGTTGATATGTAGCGATTTTTTTTTACATGGCAGATACTGGCGATTAATTTGTATTAGTGCTCATAACGACGTTCGACAACTAAGCTCGTTTTTTTTTTCTTTTGAAAACCTGGCTCCATGCTTAAATACCGACAAACAAATTATTTTGTTCGGCAACTTTAATTGTTTGTGTAATATAAACGATAGATCAGAACCGCCTTCTAGACCTGACATAAGTGCTGACACTCTCAACACTCTCACGTATGCATATAGCCTATTTGATGTCGGGGCTTCTCAAAGCTCTTCTTTCCGATACACCCACCTTCCAGCTTCATGTAGTGCCAGACTCGATCGCATTTACGTTTCAAGTTAGCTCTTTTCACAAGTGTCGGCATATGACGTGAAACCTGTTTCCTTTTCAGATCATTGCCTTGTAAACGTCCGTATCGGAACAGACGCGCAACGTAAGCCAAAACAAAAGTTGGCTTTGTTAAAATTTAACGCGAGACTTTAAGACAACACAGATTTCGAAGAGCGTTTGTGCGAATGTTTCAACAATGCAACAACAAATCATAAATTCGGCATTGTTGCTTAATGGGAGTCTTTCAAAGAGGAGGTTAAAAACGATGCAATTGAATGCGCGTGCATTTGCCTCGTTTTATGCAAAGAAACTACACTTTTGAAAAATTTACACATTCTTCATGAGCTGTAGTGTGAAACATCCGGCTTGTTTCACGAAGAAATTACACGGATGAAATGTCAGATACAGCGTTACGAAGAAAACCGTTTTCATGGCGCACTCGTACGGTCTAAGTGTAGGCGATATCTAACTCTGAGGCACCGTCGCGTCGCGCAATTGACGATGAGATTCGAAATAAACTTTCAAAGAAAATTAAACTTTTAAATTGTGACGGGACGCATTCAACCGATGGAGACATTATGAAAAAATTTGAGCTCCATTACCAGAGCCTTTTTGGGTACAAACAATCCGTAGACAATTAATTAGCAAAGTCCTTGGTTTCTTTCATGCCCCAGGTTGACCATCTTCAACGTGACCTGCTTAGCGGACCAATAACGCTATAAGTTCGATGAGCGGTAGACCAGCTGCCAAACTCTAAAACACCAGGACCTGATGGACTTCCATCCGAATTTTACATGAAGTACAAAAAGCAGCTGTGTCCTTTTCTACTCGAGGTCTTCTTGGAGGCTTATGAAGTGGGAGCCTTGCCGCCTTCATTTTATAACAGCCGCGCGGTCTTAATTCCAAAAAGTAAAGATCCAGACAAACTCATGCACACGGAAAGCTACCGGCCAATTACTTTATGCAATGTGTACTATAAAATATTCGCTAAAATTCTGACAAACAGACCTTAGTATGTTACGTCCAGTGTTGTTGGTGACCACCAGACCTGTGGAATTAAGAGGCGAGGCATACAAACTAACATACACGTAGCACGTGCAGTAATGGAAAACCAACGTTCTACGTGCTGGACAAGTTGCCATGGTGCAAGTAGACTTGGCAAAGGCATATTTGACCGGGTGTCCTACGCTTTCCTTTTTGCTATTCTTCGTCACGTGAACCCAGGATCCCAGAAACATAAAAAGTATTGCGATGTGTTACCGTAACTGTGCCACCAGGCTTATAATCAATGGTTCGTTTTCAAGTCCAATTTGACTAGAATCATTGGTAAAGCAAGGATGTCCCTTATCCCCTCTTTTATTTTCTCTTTATCTTGAACCCCTTTGCTTCAGCGTGCTCAGAAACCCTGTTGTGGAAGGGTATCATTTCTACTCCACAGAGGTTAAGGTGTTGGCATACGCCGATGATATTGCCTTTTTTTGTGCGGATAAGCGAAGCATAGACAATGTCTTCACTTTAACTCAAAACTTCTGTGATGCTACCGGTGCTCTTATTAATAAGACGAAATGCGTTGGCTTTTGGTGCGGGCAATGGGCCACAACACCCTCAGATTATGCTGGCATGTCGTGGACTTGGTCGCTCCCCAGTACTTAGGAGTGCCCCTCAAATGTATTCGGAACAATGGCCACTACTGGACAGAACGAGTGGCAAAAATCAAAAGTCAAGCTAACATTATGCAAACAAATCAATGGTCCGTTTTTGGGCGAGCAAAAGCGTGTAATATTTTTCTTGCAGCGAAACTTTGGTATATCCTTCAGGTTATTTGCTGTGCCAGAACCCACATTCAAAAGTTTCACAGGGTTTTTGCTACTTTCGTGTGGAACTCCACCTGGGAACCTATGCGACGAGACAATCTTTTTCGCCCTGTTGATGTCGGTGGTCTCGGACTATTACATATCTTTTTAAAACAAATAATAACTCGTTTTCTATTCTTCAGAACAACATCACATCATTTCCTTCGTACTTACCTACAGGCAGAACTCTCAGACGCTTTACCTTATTTGGTGGTTTCATCGGTCTCGGCGGGTACATCACGTCCCTTGGGATTTCTCAGAGAAGTAGTAAGCTCAATAGAGTTTCTAAGAACCCGTTTTTCTTTGAAATATTTATTTACAATTTCACGCAAAGCATTATATGCCGATCTTCTTGACGTAACTTTTCCTGTACCTTTGTATCCAAATATATTCAGTTATGGACCAGGCCAAGATGTTCTTACGCGTATCCGAAAATTGCGTGTCTCACCTAACGCAATGTCCTTTTTTCTTTTTTACTCCACACGTTGCCCGTGAAGCCCTGGCTTCGCGAACGAGGAATCTTTGCATTATGGTCAGTAAAATGCCTTTCTTTTTAACCTACCAGAAACAATAGAACATTGTTTTATTGTCTGCACTGACGCTTACCTTTTCTGGGACGTCTTACAGAAAACACTGAAAAAGGACTTGGACGTCAACGCCTACACAATCCGGTTTTTACTTTTAAAACCCAACGATAGGTTTCCTCGTGATTTGTCCACGCTCATGGGTTTGCATAGTCTCTGGAAGACGAGAATGATCGACAGAAATGCCGAACCACCCCGGACTGCAAAATTAAATTTTATAGAAACTGAATCTCACGTGAGAAATGTGTTGGATCATCTTAAGGAACGCTCAGACTGGTATTCCCTCAATGATCGATGTCTGCATCTTCCTTTCTGCGACCAAAGGGTCGTGGCCTAAAATTCTTTAAAAATATTTCGTCGAGGCAAATTAATTACTTTATAAAATGAAATCATTTGAGACATGCGGCGACCTTTAATTCGCATTACACGTAATGTTATTTAATCACTTTCATTCCACGCGTGATGTCACGTTTCACGTGAGCGTTGTGAATTGCTTGAAATTCCCGCGCCAGGTCATGTCGCTTTGACGTCATGACCCTATCGACCAATCAAGATTTTCCCGTACCACCGACGCCGACTTTTCTGCGACACGGTCTCCTTAACGCTGTCGCGTTAAAACACCTATGCCGGTGTTTGACAGGTGTTTCATTCCGAATACACCTCTTCAACACGCTATATTTTTTATTATTTTTTTTTACGATAGGCTTAACGTTTATGATACACCTACTGAGCGTCTCAGAGAGATGTCGTTACACCTTTTTGCCGGCTTTGAAAATGTGTTCAGGAAACATATTCCACCTTTTACGGAGGAAAAAATGGCTCCTCCTGAAAACACGTTTTTTCTTTCTTCAAGTTTGCCGGGATAGATTCCACCGAAATAATAACCGGAGCCACACTGGGCTCTGCGTGTATAACATGCCTCTAAGAAAGTTTAAAGGGGAGTGGGGGGGGGGGGGGGGGATCTAACCAGATAAAAGGGGAGGCTTATGCACACAAATTTGAGATTGCTACAATTTGTTTTTACACTTTCGGTTTTGAAATCTATTCGCAGAGACACCCCATCGCAGAACATAAAGATAGATATGGCGCACAAGTACAAATATCTGGGAGTGTGGATCAAACGAAGGAAAGAAATACCTCGAGGAATATTAGAGAAATATAATTGGTAAGGGTAAAAGGAATTCGGCCATTATAAAACACAGGGCACTATGGAACTTTCATAGATGCGAAGTGGTGAGGGGAGCATGGAAAGGAGTAATGGTATCAGGATTGACCTTTGGTAAGGCAGTCTTGTGCGTGAGTTTTAAAGTTCAGGTCAGATTTGAAATAGGACGAGGGAGCGTTGGCAGGATAGCTCTAGGGGCCCGCGAGAACACTCCAAACGAAGGAGTGCAGGGTGATATGCGCTGGCCATCGTTTCAAAGCAGAAAGGCAGTGATTAAAATAAATTTTGACCAAAGAAGACATGGAGGACACGCGGTGGGCGCATAAAATTTATAAATACCTGTACATGAGGTGTCTGAACACGAAATGGACGTAACGGACACGAACGCTTAGGATTAAATGCCTGCAGACGGTCAACGGAGTGGAGCAAACGCGTTCAGTGGAAAAGGCAGTTAAGGAGGCAGAGAGGTGAATGCTGGAAGAGAAAATGCAGGCAAAGTCAGCTTTCACGATTCATAAATCACAAAAGCAAGAAATAGGGAAGGAATGTTTATTCAATAATTCAAGGGGGAGCGCTCTACAGTTTGAGGCGAGGACGGTCAAATTTGAAGACACAGAGACAATGTTCGCATTGTGTAAGGAAGAGATGGAAACAATTGAGCATTTGATTCTAAAATGTAGGAAGCTTATTCCTGCCCTTCCCTGAAAGGGCGACAGACGTACCGGTGGCCCTCGGTTTCGCTGGAGAAGATGGAAGGGTGGATTATAGAATAGTAGCCGGCAACGAAGAGGAGGTTGGCGCACAGGTGGAAATTATCTAGGGAAAATTGAACGAAGTACAACTAACTGGCATAGCTGGAGGACAGGCGGGAAAAAAAAAAAAGTTGAGACTCCCTCCCGCGTGGATCCGTCCCAAGGTCTCAACCCTGCCCCTCAGTGGGTCCGATGTTAGGTGACGTTGACAAGGTTCGACCAGCGGAAAATTGGCGACTCCCTCGCCGGGGGGAGAGGCGGTTGATGATTTTTTAGTTTTTTTTCCCCGATTCCCAAAGATGTGCCTGGGGATCATCTTCATGGCCTGATCATAGTTAAGATAAGCGCATTGGTTTCAAAGGGGAAATCGGGATTTTGTTATTGGTTTTAAGCTGGGTGGCGTAAGCTACCACCCGGTATAAAGGGTACAGCAGTTATTATCTATCTATCCATCCATCCATCCATAGCGGTCAAACGGACGTTGGAACGGACGAACGGATCTGCGTCATTTGTCAGTCAAGGTAAGTTCTGATTGTTTTCCCAAGTTTTTGGAGCAAGTATACAACTTGGAAATGTTAAGAGGTGCGATTTGAGAACTTGAGATCTATGTGCGTTAGTTTTGGAATCGGAGCCATACTAGAATGTTCACTCGTAACATATTTATTTTCAAGGTAAGAAATCAGAACTGCCAGTTGTAAACAAAGTATCCTAAAAAAAACATTTAAAAAAATTGCGGTGTTTATTTTGTTGCAAAAATAAACTACGCATTGACGAACGCTCATTCTCCGCCCAAAGGCAGCGCTAAAGGTCCTAACCAGATGCCAAAATTTCAGCCCGAACCAATATTTTATTCAAAAATTATAAGTGATTCTCTCAAAATTTTAGAGGGAAAATGGCAGCCGACGGAGGTCTCGAATATTTATACAAAATTATACAGAAATATTTCTGTATAATTTTGTGTCAGTGTAATTATCGGTAGTAATCTTTATTAGCGCAGTAGGTTTCGTTATGTAATAAGTTTATCGAGCTGTACTTTTTGGCCTCTCAATGAAGAAGCAAACGCGCAAGGAAACGAAAACGCGAAAGAAGTATCATCTTTGCGAACTTACAACATAAAAATTTGAATTGGTTCATTTAAAGGAAGAAGTTTACACTAAAACATCGTTGGTAATCAGCTGTTTGTCCTCTGCTGTCCTTTCTTTCTCCATGTTCAAGTATTATTCTAAAGTTCAAGCTGAAATATTTACAAATACTTTCCTGACACGATTTACGCAGGATTTGTGTTAGTTTTGTTATCGCCAGTTTAAAGGGGCCATGAAACAATTTTTCACCTTCTTCTTTAGTTGTAATCCTCAAGTCAAGAGCGAACCGAGAAATCACGTGATCGTGACATGCTACGGCACCGTTACGATGACCTAAGCTTCCACCCTGCTTTTTAAGCACACCATAGAACTTGGCATTCACAAGTGATGATACGCTCCGTCAGGGCACTCATTGGCCACGAACGCGAATTCAAATATTCGTCGACGGATTGATTGTTGACGAGCGCATGCGTCCGACTGACGCAGTTCTCGTGTCCAATGCGTGATCTGAGGTCGGGTGACGTGCTTTGGGCACCGCTGACGTGCGTTTGGTACCGCGGATGTATCATAGTGAAAAGGCGGAGAGCTTTCGAAGGAAAGGAGGTAGGAAATAGTCCGCTATATTTTCAAATGTTTTTACCGAAAAGCTGGTTTTTGACATTCTACCCTGTTTCTTTTGACCCATTAAACGATATGCGATTAGGCAAGGCCCAATCTAAAATCATTTATCCCAGCCCAAAATTCATTTGATGACTCCTTTAAGCGGCCAAGTTGAATGACAACACGCAGGAAGGTGTCTCATCTGGTTGAGTTAATAAATATTACTTAATGTGCCTCCCCCCCCCCCCCCCCCCCTAAAAAACAAAATAAAGGAACTGCAATGGTTCGAAAAACTCACTTCCGAACGCAAACATTTCACATCCTTGGAGTAGGAAATATGCACATATGTCGCTATAGAACTGCCATGTTATTACTTGAACCTGTTTATATTGCGTTTAAGTGTACAAACTGTTGACCTGATAAAATTACGTCACCAAGCTCTCAACGTTTCAAGCGTAAAACGCTTATGTATACAAAAGAATATGACTGAAGACGTTAATGAGTGGGCAAATGCATTAGACATTAAAACGAATCGTCGAAGGGCCCCTGACCTCGCAACTTAACAATCGTCGCTCTCTTTTCATCGAGATAAGATCGTCTGGACACTTAGCCCACGGGAGCAAATAATCTCGATGGGCTTTCTTTTTTTATCTGGGTCTCTGCGCTAGGGCCCTTCCTTTCGTTTCAAGAGTAGAAGGGCCATAAAGCATCACGATCCAGGTCGGCCACACTATCGCGGTGCTGGATGGAGGGGAATTGACGCGGAATAAACTATGATTTCTAATTTGAATAATCTTCCCGCGAAAGACCCACGCTCCACTTGGAAGCTTCCGTAACAACAGTGGCTACGCCTTTGATTACTCGTCTAGGATCGGCTTTTGTGCTCGGCCCCCTTGCTTTTATCTCTGTTATTCCGTTCAGATAGCCCGAGCTTTCCTTGTAAGTTTCCCAATATGAGTAATTTCCACCTTGCTCATTCTTTACGTGTTGTCTATAAGTATTCTTTTATGTCCGAAATTATGTCAAAATGCAAAAACACAAACACAAAATAAGCTTGATCAGTCACATATACGAGGAAGATTGAAACGTTATTCGCACTCTGGTTGTATAATTTAATGTAATCTTAACCTTTCCGAGCCCAAGCACGTAATGAATAATTGGATAGGCAAAGATTTGAGTGATTTACAAACGATTTGTCAGGCCGTCCATTCTTACTCGTCTATCCAATAGAATCAGTTCACACACAGGCTTGTATCGTCATTAGTCGTGGACCCGGACAGAGTTCCTTTTTTAGGACACTTGTGAGTCCTTACTTAAAGGGGCACTGAAGTCGATTCTGAGATTGTCCTTTTTTTGGTGACAACTCAATCTAGACGCTCTAAGCACCCCAACAAACCCGAAATCACAATCGTGCGTAGCTCATTTCTTCGTTAAAAGCGTGTTCAAAGATCGCAACGCGTCCTCTTTGAGGAGAATTTTCTTCCCAGGGAAGTGGTCGACGAAGGGCGCTTGTCGGCGAGTTGCAAGCGATAGCTTCGCCCGCGGAGAAAAAAATGAGTCTTATCTGAATGCAACCTATCAGGCTCTCTTCGAAACGAGCTATAATAAAATCACTCGGAATCTGCGCGTATTGTAGGGCTTTCATTGGTCCACACAATGTAGTCCGCGAGAAAAAAGAGTCCACATGTTGTTCTTCTCTTGCCCTGAGATGAATAGGCGGTTTTGTAATATAGGACTTGGTATATGCAGGAACTAACTCGTTCTAAATAATATGAAATCAAAAACGACCTTTTTCAGAAGGGACTTTAGTGCCCCTTTAAACTCCTGCATTCATTCAGACACACCTCTTCGCGACCAAACACTTCCTTCATTCTGTGCACAAAGTCTTCGATGCATATCAGCATTAGACAAACACAATGGCTCCCCCACTTGTGAAATTCCCGAGATATACGGACAACGATTGTTTCTCGCACCTCAGTCACAACTTAAAATGGCTTATCACGTTCAAACATGCGAAGCAGTTGACTAGAGAGACCTCGCACAAAAAGCGCTGACAAGACAAACAGGAGTTGTAAGATATCCGTAGTGCTGCTAATTGTTTGTCACCCTCGTACAAATATAAATAAGGGCAAGCTGTTCAAACGGGCGTCATTGCATTGATTGTGATTCAGATATTGTTACTTTAAAAAAATATCTAATTTCCATGTATGATATATGTAAAATAATTGTTGATGCACATTGATATGCAACGTCTGTGCAGGAATGTACAGTTTTTATTCACGTTGTAAGCGTAAATAAGTGCATCACCTCCGAGTATTTTGAGTGCATTGTCAACCGCCTGGAGAGCGATGTAGAGAATTAAAATCGTTCGGTGGTGCGCGCCCTTCTTCTACTAGTTCTTCGTGTTTTTAACGCTCTTTATTCTCTACAATGTACGACCAACTCGCACAAGTTCATACCCTTCTGTCTGGGGAACAAATCGAGATGTTCGAGAAGATCAGACGATGCGCCATTTCTTAAGCGCATTACAGCCGCGCCCTAAGTTCCTTAGGTTTTTGATAGCGACTTCCGACGACTAAACACTAGCTTGAATCGGGAGAGCCCTGTGTGAGATTGGCGTTTCCCACTGAGTCAAAATCCACCACTGCGAGTGAATTCGTCACCCCCCAATTGCCCCTTGCACGCCAAACAGCAGTTCGGAGTTGTACCACTGTAAATTTTATTCCTACAAATACTGGTTCAGTTATGCCGAGTCCGTGTCATGCAGCATGTTGGCGCCACATGCAGCGAGGGGAAAAACGCAACGCTTTATCGATATTTTTGGAGGCATTTTGATTAATGATAATAACACCAATGAGGCCTTGTTAGTCGTGTCTTGTCCACCAGACTTTTTTTTTTTAGTCCTGGTTTGGTTTTTTCAGCTCGCGGCTGTCCACTCCTTCAATCATTTTCATGAGCGAGTAGTATTTCATTCTACTGTTTGGTTGTTGAACGTTGCAGCCATCATCTCTCTTTGCATAGTGGTAACCTTTATAATTTCGAAATTTTACAACAATGTGAAACTTGTCACGTCGACATTCGCCACAAAAAGGTTCAAATTATGTTTTAGAATATTCTTGAGCGTCTTCACTACCCGCTTTGAAGGAGAGCTTTACCTAAGCACTCGACTGGGCTGCAGTAGAATAAAAGACTCCAACTACCGGTGCCCGCTCTGCGGATGTCGCTTCTCCGCAGTGTACCGGTACACGGTAAGCGGCGCACTTAACGGAGCTAACTATCCCGCCTAAATATACCTCGTCGTACAGTAAGGAGTGTTGCGAAACTTTAAAGTACTGGTAGAAGTCAGAATAACCACAACTCTAGGGAGTTCGCACAGGCCTACCGTAGCAACTCGGTGGTATCGCGGTGTCCGTGTTGTTTGTTTCGGCATTGAGAAATAAATGAACATATTTTGTAACGATGGTGGCACAAAATCCCCACATCTTGGGGAAATGCGCGAGTACGTAGCAGGACTCTGGTACAGACTGCTGCAAGTGGAACCGCAATCACATGAGACATGCTTGTATCGCGTAAACAGTGTCGAAAGCCGTTTGGAACACTAGGGCATGCACCGGCATGCTCCACGGTGCTGTCTCGAAGCTCTCTTGCGGCCGACATCATACGAATGAATAATACGAGAGGCGTTCATAAAGTTCGTATTATTGTCACGAGGGGATAGAGATTCAGCAATCAAACTCGAGTAGGAGTTGAGACTTTCTCTACATGATCGCCACCAAAAGGTACCCACTTTTTCCAGCGATGCACCACATGCCGGGGGCCATTGTTATAGAACTCCTCGTCTTGAGTGTTCAGGAATCACTCCACTTCAGCAATCACTTGGTCGCCGTCCTTGAAATGCTTTCCTCTTATTTGGCCATACTAGAAGCGTCTGTGCCAATTAACCAAAATTGTCGTAAACTGGGGCGTTGTCCGCGAACAACGGTCCCAGTTTGGAATGAACATCCTTGGCATTGCTTCCGTTCAAATGAAAAAAAAAAACAAAAACGAATCACTGCTTGTGCTTCGCACCGACGGGCGGTGCCATTTTTGTTTTGTCTCCCTTGCGGCGTTCCGAGCTACTATAGCATGCTATGTTTATACTGTGCGGAAGCTAGAGGGACGCGCGCTCATGTTGATGCCTGTTTTGTTTTGTTTTCTTTAATTTTTTGTTCTGATAATACGAACTTTATGAACGTCCCTCGTAATTGAGGTTGCGCGAGGTTTTTGCTCCACGTTCTCGAAGCTGCGGTGTGTTGAAATGGAAAAGGTGGAGCGGCATACAACGGATGTGAGGAAAGCCACGTGACTGGCGTCCCGCTGCGGCGAGACGCCGAAACACACTTCTCGCGAGCGAACAAGTTTGTTTCGGGTCCTCGCCACTGCAAAAGCTGTGCGCTGACGTCCAGGGTCCCCGAGAAATGGCTTTTTGATGCCCTGTGCTACCAGATCCTCGCGCTCCAAATCTGCGACCGGGCACTCTATGGCTCCGTCGTCGAACTGCCAGGATTTGTCAGTATAAAGGAGGCTATGACCCTGCGCACGTTCCTCGATTCACTAGCATGTGGTACGCGCGCGCGCACCAACACGGCCGAGAAACTCTGTAGACAGCGGACACGCACGCGCACCTGCTTTCGATGCACACGCGTCGGCGCTTCGCGATGTATATGCTCCACCCTGTAACGATCTGCGCGCCGTAGCTCCAGTTCTCGTAACCGGAACGCAGTCAGTGTATCGCGGTATGCCGTCTCTTTTCTTTATGCGGGGCCGGCTGCGGGGCGGAGCGTGCGGGTAACGTCCGGAGCGGCCCACAGGCCCCGATCGGGCACCCATTGTCTCGGGCTCGGCTACTGATCGTCGGCACCGACGCTGGTTCCCCGGAAAGATCGAACACCGATGGGGTTGTGTCCAACGCTCCGCCGTGATGCAATCCCCCCCGACTGGGAGATATAAATCCGAGACAACAGCTTGCAGAACGTGGGTGCTAGAATCGGGAAACGAAGCTGTCTGCGTGTGTGACATGCCGGGTTATCCCTGTGGCACGTCCACTTTGGAAAAAGGCGAGGGAGGTGATGTATGGCCGGCGGTATGGAACGGACAATGCTTCGCTTCCTGTACTCCGTTTCTGGCGGTGTCGGGGGAGAGAGATAAGAGAAGAGGGAAACGTTGAAGGAATGACAAGGGAGGGTATATTTCGATGAATAGCCACGCCCAAGCAGACAGAAAAATTCCAGCGCGTGGCTTCGTTTAGAGATGTAGGTGTTTTTTCACAAGCCCAAGTATGGCGGTGAAAGCGCGTGCCATCACTCTATATCTAGGGTTTAATAAAAGCATCGCTTACCACGTAACTTCCATCTGAAAAAAAAAATACTTTCAAGCAATTGTGTGGAAGAAGCTGCGTGAGTCTCGAGCCTGGCCTCACAGGATTCATCAAGGTGCCACGAACAGTTGTCATAGTTTATGTATCAATTCCAGTTAATTCACGGAGTCTATTCGCCAAGCTCGGTCTTGTGCTTCTATTACTTTTTTCTCTCTCTTTATGTGCAATGCATATTAAAACTGTACTCCCAAAGTAACGTGACGCGCACCAAACTCACCAAATACGTATTCTCCAACCTCAAACAAGATTTTGTACATCAAAGTGCACGCAATTTCTAGAATATTTACACATATCGCATTGCCGGGAACTGTCGTTATTTTATTGTGCAAAAACGTAATCAGCATTGTATGTTTTTTTTTTGTTTTTTTTTTGCTATGACTTATGGGTGTACCAACGGCTAAAAAGTTGTGTTGAAACAACTTTTTCATTGGTTTTCTCATTACTAAAGGTAGAAAAAGAAAGTCATGCCAGTATCCAAAAATAACTTCTGAATACATCTTAATCGAAATGCAGAAAACTGATAACGCAAGTTTAAGTGAAGAGACATATTGTTGATGCCATGAGATCTTTGCTCTGCTTCTTCATAAAGATGCGCTCGGTGTGCAAGGGACTGAACGTCATAAACTAATGTTATTTTTGCAAATTTAAATCGAAGTAGCACTTTT
The DNA here is from genome assembly GCA_013358835.2 of Ixodes persulcatus. NCBI lineage: Eukaryota > Metazoa > Arthropoda > Arachnida > Ixodida > Ixodidae > Ixodes > Ixodes persulcatus. Next base: position 664,733 of record JABSTQ010009334.1, read on the forward strand.
ATGTGCGTCTGTTCTCTACTTCTGGAACACTTCTATTGCTGGGAAATATTGGGTGTTTCAGCGAAGGGTTTCAAAAATTCCTAAAAATGGGGTGGTTAAGAAAAAAAATCTTTTTCGGTTAACAAACTGCCAGTCACGGCGTACGTCAAGGATAGCAAAAAATCATTCTAATTAGCTCAGTGATTAACCAAATTTTTATATTTAGCTTTTAAATAGTCAAGATAATCCTGGTTCCAATGAAAAACACGCTAAACATCATCGAAAACCACTAAATCAACTCGTTTTAGAAATATATAAGGCAGAAGCTACATTTTACGGTGTACCGAGAAAAACATTCGCTCAATTTGGACGCATTTTTAGGTTTAGATTTCTTATCGGAGCTCATCATTTCGCCCGCGGTTCTGCTCCCTGGTGGCCGAGGCGCAAAGCTACAGACTCCCCTCCCTCGTTGCGCGTCTTGGCCACCAGGGTGCAGCACCGCTGGCGCAAAGATGCGTTCCGATAAGTTAGAGACCTGTAAATGCGTCCAATAAGAGTTTTTTTTTTTTTTTTAACGCCGTGAATTTTTTTTTGCCTTATATATTTCTTGAATTTGTTGATTTAGTGGTTTTCGATTATGCTTGGCGAATTTCTAATTTAAACCATATATTTATTTTAGAAAAATAGCTTTTATCTACCATATGCATTATATAATGCAAATATATAGCAAACAATAAATCAATAAAAAAGTTCACCGAATAATCAACAACGGTATAACATGTTTATTTTGATCAAAAAATATTCCCTGATCTCACGTGTGCTACAAGATTCTAGATCAAAATTATGGCGCACAAGCGTGTTTAGTAGAGTCGGCAAGGTCCTATCAATCGTTTGAAGGCGATCATTTTGGCGTGCTGCATCTACCATCCAGAGATCCGGACGAGTGGAGTATGTTATAGGCTTGTTTCTAATTAAGTGATGCATAAAATAAGTTTTTAAAATGTTAATTAGCAATTTTAATTAATTATTTAGCTAATTAGTATGTCTTTTTGCAATTCTTGACGTCCGCCGCTAGCAGTATGTTTCCAGGAAGCCTTTCTTCTTTTTCTCCACCACCCTATATTTTAGAGATTTTTTAAAGCCTTCGCTGAAACGCCCTGTATATTCGGCCCATCCACCACTGAGTACGGAGGTGGAGGTTCCAATGCGGCAGATATAAAATGAAGCCACTAATATTTGCCTGATCAAAACAACTTCCATCAATAATTTAAGAAAAGGAACTGAATGCAAGTGCTTAAACGAGCTGTTGTACGGTCAAAATGACAAAACCACCGGAACTGCAGGTAAAAAACGACAGACCTCTCAAAACCCAGTGTTCATGTAGTTTTTTTTTTTTTTTATATGCGGTCTTGAGGTTTTTGTCATGTTCCGTCGTAACAAATTCTCATTTCCTCCCTGGACAAGGAAGCAGCGTACGGCTCGCGACTCCCTATACGAACAGGACTGACCACACGCTTTGCACCGCACGAAACGGTTCCCACCGCCCCGTGTCGCTTTTGTTTTTTTCCGTTTTAAATCTCTTACCAGACATAACAAAACAAGGTTGCGTGTGCCTGAAACTTCGTTTCCTGACCCCCCCCCCCCCCCTTCTTTTTTTTATTTTTGTTTTTGGGCGTGTTTCAAAGGCAACGCAATCGCTCAATCAAGCCGCGATCCGCTCTCAAGAGAACACGCACCTCAATCGACTTTTGTTCTCACACCGAGCCGCGTCGCGTTAAAAATGGAAAGTGCGTGATCCTGTGGTCGCCCACTGTTTCTGTGTTGTTGGTGTCTGTCTGCGTCTGCAGTGCGTGCAGAACGGCGCGAATGCAGATCGTATCCTATATGTTTGCGCGCGTTTATTTATATCGATAGATACGCGTCTATTCGCGTGCGGCGTATTCAGACTTGTACACGTCTATTCATCTTCGTCTTACTGTCTATATATATATTCGTGGAAGTCCTCGCGAGGTTTCTGGCAATTTAATTTGAAGGAGTTAGTCATATCCGACAAGCGGGCGTTTCCGAGAAGTGAGTCTTTCGTTGTATGCCGTATCAATCCTCGATGCTTGGTTTTATTCAATCGACCACAGCTTCGGTAGATACATGGTGATCACAATATGAAGGTAAATACACTGTTGCGAAACTAATTCGTCGTGTGTATTTGAAGTTTTCCCTGTACGCAGTATAACCGTTAGCACAGTGATCACTGTCGCGTTTGTTTCGTTTAAAAATCGCATGCTATGACGCCTTTTACTTTCCGCGTTCTTTGCTTCTGAAGTCTCTTTTTTAATCCCCCATCCTTCCTTCCCAGCACAGGGTAGTATCAGCGGGACAAGTCGCCAAATTAAGTTCTTTTCCATTCGTGTTCTGTCCTTCCTGACTCGCAATTTCTAACCTATGATATATTTTGATCATCCAACTAATATAGGGAACTACAAACAATAAATATAGGACGTTTTGTTGTTATTGACACCTTTTTTTTTACGTCTCGTGGCCATCGTGTTTACTGAGAAAAATATATTTATGATTGTGCTTTAACCGTGCAGACGCGCGCGCCAATATTCAGAATAGTTAGAATATCCCGCGAGTGCTCGCGCAAAGATAACAGTTTCTCAAACCAAACATGCACATTGTCGGGTTAACTCGTAGAGTAAAACTGAAATACTAAAGATACGTAACATAGGTATACGGTTGATACAATTTAAATATAATATTTCATTAAAATAACCGCGGAAACAAAAAAATGGGTGGTGGAACAATAGAACGTGTTGCAGCGACGTTTATAATTAAAATGCTTACTATTGTGAAAGGAAATTAGCATTTCCTCCTGCACTTCACGTAGCAAATAAAATTGGCGGCATTCAAGAGGAAACGGTCTACGGTATATTGCTCGTAGAGATAGAGTGATTATAGAATTTATCATAAATATCATTCCTGACAACGGTTGGAGAGCAGTGTTGTACGGAACGGCGTTCCAAGGAACGGCGTTCCTGGAACGCGTTCCTTTTAGGAGGAACGAAGGAACGCCGCCGTTCCATTTTGCATCGGTGCAACTGGAACGGAACTTGTCACATTTTCACTGGAACGGAAAAAGGAATGACGTTCTTGTTATCGTTCGGTGGGGTAATTTTTATTTTATTTTTACGAGGGAAATTTTTGAAGTATCAAAAAAAAACTAAATATTTGCGAAAATATTGTTTTAACTCGTTAACTCTTTGGTTACTTATCTTCGGATTTATATTGTGTGGTCCTCGCTTGGTAACAGTCGTTTGCAGGAGAGCTAGTGGACATCAATGATTCTTTCTTGAGTGCCCGAGACTGCGGTACAAAAAGCAAAACTTTTAGTCGCACGAAAAGATTCAAAGAGGGGCGTTTCAAACTCAGCTACCTTCTTTGCTTCCACGAATCCTCATACACCCAGAAATATAAGGCCCGACTACAGTTATCACTGAACTTTCACGAAGAGACCTAGAGTTAAAACAAAATCACAGGTTACCAGACATCAAACGCACCCTTGTATCCCGAACATTGGTCACTTAAACGATACACAAAAATTAACCTTTCTTCCTTCTCCCCTTGTCCCCCACCCTCAAACTGAACAACGAATCAAACCTTCACAAAGACCTACTTGTAGTTTTCAAGACTGACCTTCCAAAAGCACACCCTCTCCTTCACTTGTTCGTCTTGCGGACCGCAACATCGAGGAGCAACTGTTGTTAAGTTCGAACGAGGGTCTTTGTTAGATTGAAACGTGTGAGGTTCTTGAAAAACGCTCGTGCAATGTGGGGTAACAGTAGATTTGGCTCTTCTGAACCGTTCACCACAAACATGATTATGGTTAAAATCTGAGATTTTTCAACTTGAATTTATCAACAAATAAAACCTTGATTCCGCTTGTTTTCTTCTCCTGGTGCCCTTCCATCACGACATATAAATTCGTATGTTCCCATTTGATGGGATAGATAAAAAAAAAAAGAAAACTTTGCTTGATCTAACCAAATATGGTAATCAACAAAATACAAATGTAACGTATATGTAACGATACGTTCCATTTTTTTAACCGTAACGGGAACGAGTTCCTTTTTCACAGACGGAACTTGTAACGGGAACGCGTTCCAAAAATCAGAAGGAATGAGGAAGGAGCTTTCGTTCCTTTTTTTTTGAGGAACGTGTACAACACTGTTGGAGAGCAGAAAACAAAATAACGTTCTCTTGCAGGGTCACTGGTGTAACCGATTACTTATCCCAGCGGTGTTGTACCAACTCACTCAATATGGTATAACACCTTTCAAAAGCTGTCTAAATTTCGAGTAATACGGTAAGGTGCAATTGGTGAAAAACGTATTATTGCAATTAGTCTGATATACATCATGTAGCCTCGTTTGTGTCTATTTCGAGGTATCAATTCATGAAGGCTTTGTCTCGGCAGAATCTTCCATCGCGTTGGACAATGTCGATTCCGTCTCAATAAATTAAGGTGCCTTTCTCCTGACTTCACTGTGCCACTTATACAGTTGTAGTTTTGATCTGACTGGTGGTCTCTTCGATTTAACGATGATTGACAGCTGCATACAACGATTAAAAGGCGGTTATTCTGGATGGTAAAGTACTGTGCGAAAGTTTCTTCTTTTTTTTTTTTAGAGGGGAGAAAAAGGGAGGGGGGGGGCGTGAGTGTGAATTCAGTTACTGTAGTGGTCATGTTCCTTTCATTTTCTTTCAGGTGTTTGCACTTTGCAATAGCCTCCCTATAGTCCTTACCCTTCTACCAGCGTATACTTTATTAGTTGGCTTGGCTCTTTTGTACACAGGTACTAGAATCCGGTGCTGAATCAGTCGTGAATCATCGGCAGACAAATCTCAAAAACCACGTTCCAGGACGCGATCAATATACACAGGGAGTTCTGGACGCTGCCTTACTGTCTGTCGCTTTTAGTGGGTGTCATACTTCAGATTAAACTTGCCAAGGACAGCCGTGTTGGCTTCGCTCTCATCGAAAAACCCACGCGTCCCCTCCGATGTTTGCAAACATTGCATTTGCCTGGCGCGACTAACCGCCGATATTATGGCTGGAATTTGGTTTCTATGTCTTTTCTTTGTTGCCCTTTATACGTAAGCAGTTCATAGTGGGCAGCCCACTTAGACCTTACTCTTTGCCCACGTCATCCACTCGGTGCCCACATGCCATCTCGCGTGTTACTTGGATATGCGGTCGAGCTCACGAAGAAAGTGGACGGTTGTATACAAACATGCGCTTACGCTGGCTTGGCAGCTCTTTTTTTTTAGCGGCCGCAGTAATTAACTTTAGCTTCATGGTCACGTAGCATTCATGCGCAGTTCGCGGGCAGAATGCTGCGCGAGGCAGCCGGGTTCCTGGGTTGGAGACCTTGCGCGGTTATCGCCGTCCATCGTCATTGAACGTGAAAATGCCCCCGAAACGCTGCTGGCGACGCGGAATCGTGTTTACAGTTCGAGGAGCTTTCCCAACCGAAGCGAAAATTGTTACAACGGGTGTAGAAAAAACAAAATAACTATATCACGGTATTTGCCCCGAGCTCTCGTTGCTTCGCGGGCTCAATGGCAGACCTCGTGAGCGAGAGGTGTTGTTTCACAAGTGTCGAGATGTTTATCGTGAGCCAGTTCTAATGGCTGTTAATCTAGTCACCTCGTACTTAATACGGGATAAGTTACATACCTTTGACTACCATTGGCGGTGCGCATAAACACACTTTATGTTCGCTCCTTTTTTGTTTGATTTTAACGAACAATTTTTAAAGGACTATTTATTTTTTCTATCGCTTTTCATTCGGTCATATTATGTACATGTTGCACTCACTGCGGAGGTTTAGCAAATCGTGTGTTTGTTGAACAACATTCGTGAACTCGCGCTGACACTTTCAAGCATAGTTGAAAGCGCACACTGCTGGGCCAAAAAAAAAACTTATTGGGCGTTTGAAAACGATTTGCTATCGATTCTTAATCAATTAATACACAAAATAGATTTTTCTTTTTCTGTAGACGAGGCGAAGCATAGGTGCGAAGGAGATATGCATGTCCGTCTCCTACACATATATTTTTCTATTTTTTTAAACTCAGGGTAGCCTCACATTGAGCGGCCACACTTACCCTGCGTACCGTTAAAGGCCCCACTGACAAACTCGTCCGCTGAAAGAATCCCGTATGGTCCTTGCGTCACAAAATCACGCACGCGCCGAAGCTACACGCTCGTTACCCATTAACCTACGACGTGCGCATCACGCGATTCTTTCTTTGCATGGGGTCGATGTTGCTGAAAGACCCTCCGCTGTGAACAGGAAAAATATGCCTTATCATTTGCTTCCTCATTGCGAAGGACATGTGCTTATTCGAGTTCGCCTGCATTTGGTGGCAGTAGACATTAATAATAAGCCGTGTTTAAAATGACGAGAAAACATAGTTTGCTTCACCATTACCTACCGACTAAATGAACATCGAGGATACTTACATCTGGGACTTCTCATATATTCGAGCCAAGTTTATGCAAAGCATGTTTGCTATGTGCAAACAGAGAATAAAACGAAAAGGTGTGCGCGAGAAGAAAAGAATGCACCACGGCTGTCAACCACCCACCCCATTAACCTTCCACTCTTTCATTTCATTCTCAAATAATTTGTTCTCGTCGTTTTTTTTCTTTTTTGCTCAGCACGATTTTTAATTTGGTTTATTTCATAAACAAATAGAGATTAATTCCGCGATTTGAGCTTGAGCGTTTTTTTTACGTCTAACTTCTACCATTTCTATTGTCACGATAAACATGGTAGCTTACGCTTTGCTGGAACATGCTGATATCGTATGGGACCCACACTCACAATCGCTCAATGACCAATTGGAAGTCCTTCAAAACAAATCTCTTAGATTTATTTATAACTCATACGGCAAAGATTCGCACGTGACACCGTTGTACACCGCCTCCGGAGTGTCCATATTATCATGTCGAAGGAAAGTAAAGCGTTTGGAATTTTTAAATAACATAACTCATAATAAAGCTGGTTTAAATTGTGACGATTATTTGCAGTATAACCCGAGTCCTGATACAAGGCACAAGCACGACAATTTGATCCTTGAGTTTCGTTGTAGAAAATACGTTTATACTCCTTTTTGCTCGTTCTGTTTATCAGTGGAATGAGTTGCCCCCAAGTGTGATTGCGATTGCTTCTACCGCTTTATTTGCAAGTGCAGTTGATGAACTTCTTTCTGCCACCGATGACTAAGCTACTTCTTAATTGTTGTCGTTGTGTTTACTCGACTCATTAATTCTGATGTTGTCTTATCGTGCCTTGGCCCTCAAAAGTTGGCCGGCAGTACTCTCAAATAAATAAATAAGGTCAGCTTTCTTATGATGATATCAATCTTACGCGGCAGAGCATGCCCACAATCATATCCTTTTATAGTCTGATAGAGAGTCTCTGGCGTAATGAATAATCAACAAGGGGTATTCTACATGACTGAAAGCAGCGGAAAATGGGCAGTGGGACGAGTCTCTTTATAGAGCATTAAAAAAATGTCTGACCTCGTTTTTTTTTTTTGTTTTTTTTAGTTGCTCAGATCTACTTTACGAAGTCTAAAAATCAACAAATTACTTTAATGCGCGTCAAGCTTCTGTATAAAAGGAGCTTTCCTAATATTAAAGTGCCACGCCCTTTTCCTAGCTTCGTCACGCTGAAGAAAGTGAAAGCAGCGCGTGTTCTTCCATCACCTCATTCTACTTTGTATTTTGTGCGAACCATGTCTATCTTTTTTTCTCGTGCAACCTTGAACTTTTATAGGACCTCTGTTTGATTGGAATTAGTTTTACCTTTGTGCACCAAAGGGAAAACTTATGTGATTAGTTTTGGGCACAAAAATAATTATAATATTATTACTATTATAATTATATTATTAATATTATTTTATTTAAAGCTTTATTTTATTAAACTGTGGCTTGTAAGCACGTTTGGATGGATAACTTCAAGATATCACACGTTAGCTCTCGATCTCCCCTTCGGCCGTGCTGAGAAATACGAGTTGCCTTGTGTTGTCACGAAGTACAAAAACAGGATTCGGAGTTTCTCTGTGCCTTCTTTTTACAATGATTGCCGGACGATTTTATGGTCTTAACCCACTAAAACGACTCAAGCATGTTCTCGCGGTGTTAGTGAAGCATCCTGACTTTGTTGTGGTCTACCTACATATATGTGCCATTGCCCGTGTATGTGTGTTATGTGCCTGTTTCTTGGAATGCGTTAGCGTTAGAACGCTCGTTTTGACGAACAACCGGCGGTGTATTTCGTTTGTCAGTTGTCGCAAGCGACGCTCCCATGGTACGAAGCGATGACGTGAGCACGCGTCAACCTCCGCCTCTCTTCTCGGCGCTGACAAACTGACAGACACCGCCGGGTTTTCGTCAAAACGAGCCCTTTCGTTTTCGTCAAAGTCACGCGCATAGCTGGCGCGGAGTCAGAGAGAAGGAGGCGCCGCTCAACACCTCCTAGATAACAAAGCCGTAGTGCTGAATGAGATGGCTTTATCAGAGAAGGTCAACGCTGAACGCAGATTGGGAACGAGTGCTGCGTCAGCGCTCGGCTTCGAGTCAAGTTTGAGCCGAACGTTGACGCAATTGTCGTGCCCAATTTGTGCCCAGCGTTGGCGTTCGCTGATGACATATCATTCAGCTCTACGGTTTTGTTATTTAGGGGGCATTGCGCCTCGGCGCGGTGGAATGCGGGCGTGCTCAGTTGCCGCTCTGCCGTCGCCGGTTGTTCTTCGCTCTGGGTTTCCGTATTAGCGGTGCGTGGGCTCTGACTGTGCGTGTGTAGTTAAAACGATGGATGCGGTTCACTCGACGAGTGATATGGATGCGGTTTCTTCCGCGAGTGGTATGAATGTGATACTTTCCACGAGTGATATGGACGACCGTCTCCAAGGGCGTCGACGCACCCTGACAGGCAGAGTACAAAAAAGGGGCGAAAAACAATTACAGGAAGATTCATTGGTAGATTCCCAGGGAATTCGTTAGCATGACCCTTCTGAAACGCCACACAGCGTCCCCCTTTGGAAAACGCTAGCACTGACCCCGTAACGAGGCCAAAAAGAGACAGCGAAAAATAAAAAAAATAGAGGAAGCAAAAGAGAAAGCCAAAAGAAAAAAAGTGAAGGGGTCAGCGTTAGCGTTTCCTAAAGGGGGACGTGTGTGGCGTTTCCATGGGTCATGCTAACGCAATCCCGAAAAATCCACCAATAAATCTTCCTGTAATTTTTTTTATGAACATTGATTATTATTTTTTACGCCACACCGCACAAAGTGCATGTTTGATTTTAAAATTAGTTTGTTTGGAGATACTTTTAACCTATAAAGTCTAGGGTACATCAAATCCATTACTGGCTTTGATGGACCCGTTTCTCTCTCTCTCTCTCTCTCTCTTTATATACAATACGAATAAATTATTATTATCATTATTATTATTGTTAATATATTATTATTACTATGATTACTATTTCCAGTTTGTCCTAATTGGAAACTTTAAAAGTTCTCGGCTTTCATTACTGGCGGGAGTGCCTCAGGGTTCTGTTCTTTCTCCTCTACTTTTCAATATGTTTGTGAACGACATGGCCCAGGTTATCAACGAGTGTAAAATTTAGCCAATATGCCGATGACACTCTCCTTGTGTCACGTCATATTAATTTCTCTGACTCACTCCACACACTCGAAATAAACGCCTCTCATATAATGGATTGGTCGGTGATAACCTCCTAGACATACACCGCTCTAAAACCAAGCTGGTATGTTTTCACAACCCTCTTAAAAAACGCCAGGCTCAGGTAAAGTTTTTGCTTCACCCTTCCAGTTGTGCTCGATGCAACTGTGTATCAATCGAGTCTGTCGATCACGTGAAATACTTAGGTGTACATTTCGATTTTGATATGTCTTGGAACACACATATGTCATATATTTGTAGCAAATTACGAATTGTGTCTTGTATGCTTTATAATACTAAATTTTTTATGCCAGTCGGTATCAGAATAATAATCGTCCATGCGCTTGCTTACAGTATCCTTCGATACGGTGTTACGGTGTTTGGCAACCAGTGGCGTCACAAGGGGGGGGGGGGGGCGGGGGGGGCGGACCGCCCCGGGTGCAGGGCTCAGGGGGGTGTCGCGGCAGGCCACGAGAGCGGGGGAGGGGGGGGGAGGAGTCTCGGCGGGCCACGCGAAAGCGGGGGGGGGGGGGGGGGGGGTCGCGGTGGGCCACGCGAAAGCGGGGGGGGGGGGGGGGGGGGTGCGCGGCGGGCTACCGCCCCGGGTGCCGCAGACCCTCGTGACGCCACTGTTGGCAACTGTTCGGGTCGTTGGCAGTCCAAAGTTAATTCGTTATTGAAAAGAATCCTGACAAGCGTTGCATATAATTCTAATTTTTCCAGCAACAGTGATATTTTTCGAAGTCTTCAATTGCCTAATCTGCGTTCTGTTTTTATACAAACGGTAGTGCTCAGTAGCTTTTGGAAAAATGAGTTTAAAACACCATTTCAGTCTCCCCGAATACTTCGTCGCGTTCCTCGTTTTGTAGTCCCAATTTGTTCGACCAGGTACGGTAAATGCACTCGGGATTACTACGTTCCGTGTTTGTTCAACGCCCTCCCCTACACTTTCATTGACATTGCATCACTGAAACAACTGAAGAAGGAACTCAAGTGTACCAACTTTGATTTCGTCTAGCATCTCTTTGCTGTGTACTGCATGCTTCGAGCTCAAAACTGTGATTAGCTAAGTTAATGTTAACTTAGTTTCGCCTTTTTTTTTTTCCCCCTCTTACTTCGTTTTCGCTTAACGCTTTTCGTGTTTTTTTTTTTTCTTTTAACGCTTTTCGTGCTTTTGTTGTTTTTTGTGATTTTTTATGCTTTTTTTGTGCTTTTATAGTTCGACTTTGTGTCTTACATTGTGGAATCACGATAATGGTCTTTTGAATATTTTTTTTTTTTTTTATGTGCGTCATCATACAAGCCCTCTGCAGGCTTTGATATGCCCGGTGTTTAATACTTGAATTCCAATACGTGTGAAAATAAAATGTATTATTATTATTAATATTACAAGACCATGTGCATCGTCACCTTCCGGATACCAGTGCAGATGGGACACGCATGCTGTCTCAGTGCTCGGCTCTGACTCGGGTCCAATCAGCGAGAACGCGAGTCCCATCCGAACGCTGTCGGAGCACTCGTGCCCAATGAGCGCTGGACTCCGGAAGGTGACGTAGGTCATCCAGCGTTACGTGCTACGGCCTTGTTACCTAGAAGATCTTGATACGTTGCCTTCCTCTTCTTTCCTCTGTACAAAGAAGAGAAAAGAAGTGACTTTGATCGTCCGATCGAGCGTTTTTGTAGACGTTTTTGCTAGTGGCCACGTTTCAAAAGCTATAGTCTGATCACCGTGCACAAAAAGTGCTCTGTTTGGCCGCCATTAAGGCAACTGTGGGCACGTGTAAGCAAGGTCTGACTATCGCACGATCTAAACACGCCAGCGGCGCCCAGATGTCGTACCTGCAAACGCCAAGACAGGAGCGGGGCGCTTATGTAAATAATTTGTGGATATTGTAGACTTCGCGAAGTAGATGGATCGTGTTAGAACCAGAAAGGAACCAAGTTCGGCTGTTGTTGTATGTATTTACAATTTTGTTTTGTCACGTTTACTTGTACAGTCTGCAAAGCAGCGTTCACTCTTGCCTCGGCCACCGATCAGACGGCTGGCGATATAGTTAAACAAATAAATAGTAAAACCGCTCTAGCGCGCCTCTAATAGTCTTTCGTTTCCAGCGGAGAATGTCAGGGGATAAACGTCTTGTTGTTTCTTTTTTGAGGCAAACTGCTGCAATGGCAGGCAAAGCAAACGCAATTTGAATGGAAATACCGTCGCACCAGGCTGCAGCCCTTCGGAGCGCGTGCACGCGGTCCAACTGCCCATTGCTTTCGCTGGCCCGCCCCGCAGTGTGTGTGCGATAGGCACCGCATAAATTAGCCCAGTCCTTGGCGAGGCTGCTCGCTGGCCGTTACGCTGCTTTCAATGCGCGGCCATGCCGGCAAGGACGAAGCCACCGTCGGCAACCGACTCGGACCCGAACGGCGAAGCGAGCCGATCTAGCGAAGCGACTACCGTATAAGTATGACTAAGTTTGACGTCACGTACTATATCATTTGGCGTGATCAACTCGACGTGCGTCCGAAAGGCGGTCAACTTATACTTTACGGCGCCTTGTTTTACTTCTTTGCATTTGCGATAATTATTGGACTGTCCATATAGTATAGGAATGTTCTAATTACGAACGTCATGCTCTCATACTCTGATTATGCGGACATTTAAATGACTGGATATTCACACTGTGAAACCAGACATTAAAAATATATATATTTTAAATGTATGTATACTAAACGTATGTGCAACAAAATTACCTCCCCCCACCCCCCCCCCCCCCCCTCGAAAAAAAAGGAAGCTTAATTTACATTGCGAGACTGATTTGAGTGATTTTAAAACGTAGTTCTATTTCAAAGTCAACGTGATGTTTCGGAATCGCTTCTAACCGCCATGAGTCTCGCAACGTAAATATTGTGCTTTACACTTGGGCTAACCGGCTCTTTCTCGACTGGGGCTCGGGCTATTCTCTCTAACTCGGCGACGCAGAGAATACACTGCGAATATGACATTTCTATTTGCGTCGTCTAGTTCTCTCGGTAATCGATGCCTATGATATCTTTTTTCGCGCTTTTTTTTTCTTTCGTGTATAGAACCAGCTGACCGTATATAGATAATAAAAATAAAGGCAAGGCAACGCTGGTTTCCTTGCCTTTATCTCTATGTATCTATACACGTGCAGCTGGTTCTACCCATACGATTGACACAATTCCAACTCGGCTCCGACCCGTCGTCTGCTCTCCTAAAGCAAGTCTCTAACTCCAAATCGGTACATGCCCTATATAATACAAAGAGAAACTGAGCAACAGAGAGAGGGAGAGAGAGGTGGACAGAGGGGGGAGATTAGAGCATGTGGTGACGTCAAAGCGTTCAGCTCTGATTGGAAGGATAGTGGGTGGACAAGACACAAGGGCTAGCTGCCTTTGCCTCTAAACGCTGTTTCCCTCCAGTCAGACCGCGCAAGAGCGTCCTCTGCTCCTCGCGTGGGGCCTGGCTACACTGTCCTGGCGTTCGGACACCATACCCGCGCGAGGAGCAGACGACGCTCTTGCTCACTCGGATTGGAGGCAGACGGCGGGTGGAGACAAAGGCAACGAGAGCCTTTGCGTGTACCCCCTAATCCCTCCAATCAGAGCTCGGCGCTCTGGCGTCAGTGCACGCTTTCCGTCTCCTCTCTCTCTTTCTCTTTCTCAGTTTCTCTTCTTATAGGACTGCCAGAGCAACCTGCGAACATGAATGGACAGGCTGAGAATTATGAAAAAATCGTGTTTTATATATTGGTTTATTATACAGTACCGTTAATACCTACATCATTACGAAGAACGTCGACGCCATTTTCTACCCTATAGCGTGTCACTTTTTACGAGCACGGCCAAGGAGACGCCGACGTGTAATTTAGAGCAGGGCCTCCTTTCCGTTTGTGGGCATCATCTCTTCCCAGCCGTAATGGAGAGCCGATGATTGCTATACGATCGCATTCGATTATCCACTACCTTCGTTTAGCAGTGCAAACGTTCTTCTTCTATGCGAATCATCTTAATGGTGCCTGTTCCTGCCTTCACCGCGGGTAACATCACTGACAATATAGATGTGACGGAATGATCGGCTACACGATCGACCGCCCCAAAACCTTCGAATGGACACTCTTTGATCACAGCGTCGTACATGTACACCGTGCGGGTCATCAGCTGCATCTGCACACGTGCGTGCTCGTTGGATGGGATGAGAACTAGAAGAAAAACATCACCGTGGATTGACTCGAGTAACGAAGATTGGTTTCTGCGCACGCATATGGATAATCAAAAGCCAACATTTTAAACTTTGTTGTAGAAGTCGGGCCGGCATAGTTTAACGAGTCGAACCTCGAGATACTTGACCCGGCTTTCTTAACGGGGGTAATAGGCGGGATCGTAGTCACGTGGCGAAAGATAGACGTATGAATGGCGCATCGAACGTGCAGCTTCCACCACACTGTCAGCTTAGGGGTGAACGGAACACGTAACCACCGTCGCACAAGCTTCGAATGACACGTAGCCGACAGCGTCGGTGTCCACCCTCCGGACTCAATCAAAGTCACGCTCCGCGAGCAAGTCGGAGTTGACCGACACTTTTGTCCCGCAGCTTAGAAACGCATTACTGCCGTTTGATCGATCTCTGGATCGACCTCGGCCATTGACGCGATCGCGCAATAATTCCGAGATGGCAGTTGCGTCACTTCACTGGGGCTAATCTCAAAAGAAGCGAGCGCACATTCGGGACCACGTTTCTTTAAGCTTGTGCACGGGACATCCCGCGAGGTGTCCCATGACGCTGATAGATCCGTTTCGATTAGACTCACTAGCACACTGTAATGACGTATATTCGACTCTGGTCGCGCTGCGATGATTTCGCCATGGATTACGGAGAGTTGAGAACGGCTGGCTGTTGTTGCAAACCTTGAGTGTCTGCGCGTGTTCACATGCTAAATGGTCATCTGTAAAGAGATGTAATTGAACCGACAGAAACTTTCGCTTCTACCTATGCACGTAGCTGAAGTTTTTTTCAGCCAATCGCATTGCTTTATGTAGAGTTGTGGGCAATTTAAACGAGGGATGATAATGGCCACATTTCTGCGCGGATTCAAGGTGTGTAAATGTTGCAAGAATAGCTAAAAAATTACCTTGAACATTACGGACCCTCATTTCAATAAGGGCCTGCTGCAGTTCTGGCTTTGCTCCAGAGCTTAAATTTCGGAACGTTTGAATTTCTTGTTTCCAGAAATATGCTATTAAGGAACGAGTGTGTTTGCCGTGTTATTCGTTGCATGCGATCACACTCTTCTGCAATATTATATTTTGAAGAAAAAAAAATATGATCGGTATTTATATCAGTACTCTCAAGAAGAGTGTTTCTATTAATGTTTGCTCTGTTCTTTTTATGCACCATGTCAGACTGGACGTGAAACTGGCGGTCCCCATACCCATAGGCGATTGGTGAAAAAGCAGTTTGCGCAATGAAGGAAACACAAACGCTCAGAAAAAAAAAAAAAAGTACATTTATACAGTGATCAACGTAACAGCAGAAAATTACTACTGAAGCCATAAAACCAACAACAACAAACTAAACCGTTCAGTTACGTTAAAAATGTTCAAAATGCAAACAATTTTGTATAAACATGCAGTGTAAATATTTTTGAAAAACTTTTAGTCAGATATATGCGTTTTGTAAGGTTATTTAAAAGCCGAAACACTGCAATGTCGAGGCAGTTGCTGCCCATAATAAGATCGGCACGTGAGAACCCAATATCGCCGCGTTCAAGGAAGAGGTGGCGAGTCATGCGGTTGCCGCGCGAAGGAACGGGGTTCGATCCCCGCTCAGCCCGGCTCTCTGTTCTATCCACCTTGATTTCTTTTTCTGCAAAGTTTCAGTTCATTCTGAGCTATCCTCGTGCGTTCTGGCGGAGAACCTTCTTCAACGTAGCGTTTACATAAAAGCAGCGGTAACACGCCGCTTCGGGACATTCAACCCGATTCCGCCGCCAGCTCAGGATGCACTAGTGCATCCTGAATTGCGAAAACGAAACTAAACAAAAAAAGAAAGAATAGTTATTCTTTCTCTTTTCGTTTCTAGGCACAAGTTCACCTCGTGAAACGTTCATTTTCAATTTTACATTTCTAAGAGAGGCACCCATAAAAACGTCACCGACAACTACTCAGTTCGACTTTAGAACGCTCCGTTTCATGGCGACGCTATTCAAATTTTAATCCCACGTTCCCACTTCTGTATTCATAACCACGGCGAGCTTCGGTCGCCTAAATGCGTTCCAAAGGCCTATTTTTTCTTATTTTTTTTTTCTGCCAAAAAGTAGAACGACAAGGACCTTAGTATTCACTTCATGTTCACGAGCATCATTTTCGTCTTCAGATAATAGTTTTCAGCGAAGGACTAATTCCAGGACGTACCCGTAGCCTTTTTTCGAAGGAAAACCTCTTTTACCAAACTTTTTCGCCGACACTATATTTTGTTGTTTTGTTCCTTGTCTGAGCACCACCTCCTATCCTCATTACACATTCCACAGTTGTCTCCGCGTCGGTAAACCGTAACGCATTATGCAAAGATCTCACGCTCATACGCACGTACACATTCGCGCACACGACCGCACACACGGGGACGGCCCACATATCCAGTATGCTGCCGTCATCGCGCAAGTCCGCTTGACGGAGCGCACGTTCTGCGCATCCAGACACACACACACCCAAGCGCATTTCACGCAGACCACAAAGAGAATTCATGTCAATGGAACAGTCCGCTGCGCGACAGAGACGGAATCCATCAACGAGCTCTCGTCGGAGGGAGAATGTGGAGAAAGTGAGGAGGGAGGGAGGGATTCTACACTGTCAGAACAGTTTGCCAACCACGTACAACAACGCCGATCGCGGGCGCGTGCCGCAGCGTTGTTTTCGCAGTCGTGCTTCGCTCAACAATGGAGGCTAAACAATGATCGCCCCGGGAGCGCGCGCGGATACGAACTATACGGAGGTCGCGCAATCTTCCCCCATAAGCGAATAATTCATTTGTCCGACGAAGAAAAAAAAAAAAATAAAACTTACTAAATAAACGAGAAATCGGCGCGCGCGCGGTCACGCAGGATTTTGCTTGACGCAACATACACGATGCTCCGTTCACTCCCAGTGCGGTTGGAACGCGCTCGCCCGACAAATCAGCCGCTTCCGTTTCGTCAGCTGACTCCGCTGTCTTCACGTATACATGGGCGGGAGCGTGATCACGTGGTAAACGGTAGACGTACATGATTGGTCCAAACGAGAATGTAGCTTCCGCCGCCCCGTCGGCTTACGTTTGAGTGTATAGAGAGAGACGATAGGCGGAAACGGGACTCTTCCTTCCGGCGCAATTTGGTCTCCGTGCTGCCTCCCCCCCATTCTGCGGCGGTGTCGTTTGCGTCCTCCGAGTCCCCGAGCCGCGCGCGCGTGGGAGGAAAGCACGCGTGCGCTTTCTCCGATCGCCGTCGTGTCGTTGCGACGTCGGGGCGTTTTCCCGCCTGTGGCAGGGTAGTACACACACGTCCACAATCCGTGGGATGAGTTATGGGGGCCTTCGTGGATTGACAGTCGTTTTTTCTTTTTTTTTTTTTTTTCGCAGAGTTCGCGTTTGTCTTTGTCGTTGTTTTTGGCTTGGGTTGGTATGGAAACAGTTTTGCATGTTTTAACTATTCTTTTTTTTTTTTCTTTCCGGCACGTTTGTATTTATGTTTGAAAAACCCCGAGACTAAGGAAAACAGAAGAAGAAAAAAAGTGTCGATGTTTTTCAAAGATGAATTGTCACCAGCTCGTGCTTTCTTTTAGTATTTTATCCATACCTGCGTTGTTGTTCTTTTTTCTTTTCTTCTGTTAGTTGACATGACGAGCTCGTTGTAGTGAGAAAGACCGATGAACGGAGAGTATATACGCTCGCCGGAGCTGAGACGAACGTAAGGGAAACTCCAAGTTTAGGGTGGTAGGCTTCTCAGGTAATGTTACCTGAAATTTAAGTGGAAACTAATGACGCCAATTAACGTAACTGAGGCCCTCGGGTAGAAATGAATGAATGCATCTTTTTAAACAGTCATGTCGGGAAGGGTGGAGCAAAAGGTGCCCGAAACGCAAGTGGAAAGCAATGACGCCAAGTAACGTAACTAAGCTTGTAAGTAGAAATGAATAAATATTTTTTAGACGATTATGTCTGGAAGGTGGTTAACTGACGAGGTGGCTCAAGCCCCTTTCCAGCGCAGTCGCAACATAAATATAAGCGAATGTTGTGCACTTGAATGAATACATTATTTTCCTGTCCACGACTGAAATAAAACAAAATACCATAAAGATAAACGAGAAGGGAAACTAAAATTAATCGCAGCTTCACCCATATTAATTAACTGTCCGTATTATTGAAAACTCAAATTGAAAGTTTCTCGTGGATTTTCTATGCATCCTAATTCTCCAGGATTTTTTTCGTAGAGGTCGAACGGATCAGTAGAGTAAATTTAAACAATTTAATTTTCCCATTCATCTTACAGTCTCGTTGGTCTGTGTGATTCAGATGTTACGGTTTTCAAGTTTCTCGCAACAGGTATGGTACTTTATATAAAAAATAAAAAAAAAAAGATTGTGTAATTCGTGCAGCATGTGGGTCAAATCCTGACTGCAGTTCAGCGTTATGCAGCCCTTTTCCATCCCGCTCTAGGTTGCCATTGGGCGTATAAATTAATCACGTTCCTACCGCTGCAAGACGCTGATGAACGCTATACTGTTCCGAGGTAACCACTGTGCGCCTGTACATACCGGACTCAGTTCTAGAAACGACGCCTACTTGAAGCAGTTTTCATTCATTTTGGATGTGAATGGGCTCTCATTTGGATCAAGGTCTGGCAGTAGGGCACGAAGGCAATTAAAATTACCCGCTGTGACGGCAGCGGAACAAGTCGCCGAAAAAAAAAACAAAAAAAAATTAAAGCGGCGCTACGCGAAATGAACGATAAGTAAAAATGCTCCATAAACACCAACAAGCAAGACAGTGGAAATTCAAAGGAAAAAATGTATAGCGCGCCAGATAGTTTCAAACTGTGATTTATTTTACCTAAATATACTTTCTTAATATTGTTTTTAATTGACTTTCAAGACACTCTCTCGATCACCAGGGGCGTTCCTCTTCTGGACAAGAGAGATTTTGAGTCGGCTACCGAAATGTCGTGAGAAAGGAAACAAAACAAAAGCGCAAATGCTGTTTTTTTTTTTTTTGTTGTTGTCAAAAGACTATATATTTCGTTCCTTCAAATTCGTGAAACGACTTCAGCCGGCAGTTTTTCAACGCAGACGTCACAGCTTTTTGCTCTTGCGCCTCGCTATTTTTATTCCGCAAAATAATAATGATGCTTTTTCGACGCCTCGCAGGACACCTCGCACGGATCCTTGATGGGTTCAGAACAAACATGTGCATGTTAGTGAAACAAAAAAAAAAAAAAAATGAAAGGCGTTTACAACTCCCTGTAACGCCGAATTAGAGCGCAGGTCTTGAGGAGGAGGGGAAGGCACAAGGGGGGGGGGGGGGGTCACGTGGCCTGGGGGTCACGTGACCTCGAGGGGGGGGGGGGGGGGCGGAGAAAATTTTCCGCTAAATTGAGCGGGGAAAATTTTCCGCTAAAGTTAGCGGGGAAATTTACTCATCATGCACCGTGCGGTTACGCCGACGGCGACGGCGACGCCGACGCCGCTCAAGCGCTCAAGCCGGAGACGGGAGCCTAAGAACTGCGCTCTAAAAAAAAACAAAAACTAACCGAATACTTTTACTTGTTGTTTACTTAAAAAGTAACCAAGTATGTTGCTTGTTACTTAGATTCAAAAGGAACACGTTATTCAACTTAAAAGTAAAGAGTTACACTCTCGTTACTCTAAATATGTCGTGCTTTTTTTAAAAAGCTGCCTTTCAATATTATCTGTCGCTCATAATGCCAAGCTTTTCAAGACATCCATGGGCATCTTACTTTTATTCTCTTGCTGGCGCTTCTTGTGCCGTGAAGTCACACTGGCAAGCTGGGGTGAACGCCAAATAGGGTAACTTGATTTGTGCACGTTACTATTCATAATTTTCTAAATATCTATACTCGTTGGTACTGAAGAAGGTACTCGCGACCGCGTAACCACGTGCTGGCGGGCGCAGCAGGTGTTGGCGCAGCGCGAACAATATGGTGAAAGGAGGAAAGCCTCATCCGGGCCCGGCCATACCCGTCCGGCCCTGTCCCCCTCCCCCTCCGGCTTCTGGCGGCTGTTCCGCTGCTGACGGTTTTGTGGACCTAGGATAGATGGCGCCACTGAATCTCCGTATAATAAAAGTTTTGTCGATGATACCAGGTTTTTGACGCATTTATATTTACGTTGGAACGACAAGATTTCAAGAAAAGTTACCTTTTATCGAGCAGGTATTCGCACAACTTGCTATCTTTCTACAAGATTCCCCATTGACGTCATGCCGCGTGTTTCTCATGGCCGCCGCTCGCGGCTGCAGGTCGAGGAATATTCTAATTTTTGCTTCGCGATTACGCGGCGGAATCGTAACATCTCGAAAGATGGAGGTGTGTCTTCTGTCCTTTGTGACAAGGTGAACAATGTCAAAAGTAGAAAACGCCAATACGTTAGTCGTTTCTTCTAAAAAGTAACTAAGCCGCTACTTCACCACCGTCCGAAAACAAAAAAAAAGTAGCTAGATAAAAGTAGCGAGCGCTTCGGAAATCTGAATTTTTGTAACAAAAACAAGAGACACCAGAGTCACCACGAACAAAAATAGAAAACGGCAAAATGACCAAAAGCCAACGAAGGCTGCGTCCGCGACAGGACTCGAACCTGCAATCTTCTGATCCGAAGTCAGACGCCTTATCCATTAGGCCACGCGGACGGTACGGAAAGGCAATTGTAAAAGCTCGTTTTCTCAGGGGGGTTTGGTTCGCTGATTCGCTGAATTTCTCTAGGTCGTTTTTTACCACTCAAGAGAGGGGAGTGTGGAACTGGAAGGGGAGAGGAAAGAATCCCGGAATATTTGGTCCAAGTCGGCGTTTCGTAAAATTGCGTTCTTGGGACTTTTGGCAGTGTGGAATTTGTTTCGTTTCTGTCCAATCTTGTACACGTTACCAAAAAAAAAGTAATCAATTACAATTCATCTTGGTTGAAAAGTATTCAAGTAAATTAATTGATTACTTGAAAATAAAAGTAATTGGTTATTATTTGGAAAGATACCCCTTTACTTTTCCTATAACTTCAGATTTTCAAAACGAGCGATTTCTCTGCTGGTTTCAAAAGGGGTGTTTCTTATTGTCGATTATGGGATTAGAATCATCGAATTAAAGAGTACTTATCTTCCTAATTCACCAACTTTGGTAAACCATCCTCTAGTCTTGAGACTCGGTTCGAGGATTCCTCGGTAGAAAACGTTTAGAAACAAAGGAAGTGGAAGAAACAGTAATGACGGTACAAGTAATTTTAGTGCTTAAAAAACAATCATATTACTCTCGTGATTACTTCCTTATAAATGTATTCAAATTATTCAAAAAGTTACTCCAAGAAGCGATCGAATACTAGTAATTTAATTACTTGGAATGAGTATTCGGGGGCACCTTTCCGCGACAATGCGGTCAAAAGTGCGGGCACGCCTCCCCTCTCCCATAGGGTGCCTACATGTCTGTCTGTCTCAGGGTGAAGACATCCATTGTTGCACTGAATGTTCAGCGCGTGACGCTCTCGCGCACTGGGTGCGTGACTTGGGCGCTAAAATGGCGTCTCTGCATTAGCCAAAGCTACGCGCTCGAGCTGATTGACACCGGATTGCGTGTACTTCAAAATGCATAAATAACGACTGGACGTAAAAATGGCGGAGATGTCACCACTCAAGCAAAAGCGCGAGTGTGTATGAAGGCACTCTACTCTCCCACACTGAAGAGCGCCGATTAAAGCTGTGTGCGCTCTCTCTTCCTCTCCTCAGACATGCAACAAAGAGTTGCCCCCGAGTACTGGCGACTCTAGAGAGCCGTTATGAATGTCTTAGCGTTACTACCCACGTGACAGGGAAAAGCTGACGGCGTCCGTCTGTGGACAAAACAGTGGAAAGGGAAGCGCTTACAGAGAGGAGGAAAGTAGTGAAGGACAAAGGCGAGAGGGAGGTGACGTCACGGGGCGGAAGCCAATACGCGCGCGGATGCCGGGGCGAGTTTGAACTTGCAGGTGTGCAAAGCGCGTATGCCACGGTTTGTGCTGCAAAATGGAGTGTGAACCAAGTACTAGCGCTGGTCCAAGTAGGCGGCAAAAATATTAAAGGAAGGTCCATTGGTAAATTCTTAAGCCGATACATCATACAAAAGACAGTCTGCCGAACATCAGTCACCGCGATATCCGTGGTTCGAATTCCGCGTGCCAATTTTCTCCTCGTACTCGTTGCCACGAGGTATTCGAAGCACGGATCTCGTGGTGACTTGCGTTCGAATTTGTTTGCAGACTGTCTTTTGGATGGTGTATGAGCTATGTGACCCCGACTTTAGGGAATGCGTAAGCGTGACCCTGCGGAAACGCCACGCAAATGTCCGCCTTCGGGAAACGCTAGCACAGACCCCGTAACGAAGCCAAAAAGAGGCAGAAAAAAATAAAGCAAGCGAAAGAGAAAGCCAGAAAGAAAAAGTAAAGCAGAAAGCGTTAGCGTTTCCCAAAGGGAGACGTGTGTGGGTGTTTCTCAAGGGTCATGCTAATGCATTTTCTAAAAATCCACCAATAGATCTTGTAATTTTTTTTTCTAGAAAGAGTGTTTTTTTGTTCGATTGGGGTCCCGTGGTTTATCGGCCGCGTTTGCAATACGAGCTGAGAACAGGCGATGAAAGCGTTGATCGTCTGCAAGCGCCTTTCCGCCTAATTTCCTCCTCGCCACGCAAAAACGTAGCGCATGGGCACTTGCGAGTCGCGACCGATCGCGACGGGAGGTGTCCGCCATTAAATTGCAAACGCTGCCCGTTGTATGCGATTGACCCTTTTACAATCTAGGCGACTCCAGCGAAATCAACGGCACCTAGCGGCCAGAACAGAAAGCTTGTGGCGGCAGGTTCGCTCGCCAGCCTTCTCGAGCGAATCAGATATTCGCAGCTCCTGGCGGTCTAAAGACGAAGCCGTGAAAGTACGTTCAAAAACACGTCGGGGAAATTGTAGCATGGATAACTGGCAACCATGGTTGCCAGTTATACATGCTGCAGAAAGCGCGCCCGCTGGGCCCGTTTTCCGCAGCGTACGATCTGCTAAAATTCTCTACAGTCTCGATCGAACTTGATAAAACACTGTACCCATGCAAAACAAAGCATTTTCAATCCAACATGGCCAGCTAGACTATCTTTCGAAGCGTGACTGCTTGCAAATATCTGTACCTTTCCGGATCCGGAAAATATCAGAAAACCTCGAGGCATTTCATTTTCCACAGGCCGACGCAGGGAGTTCTTTGTGGACGCCAACGTTACTTTGAAATGTATCACGTTAAACGACTTTCTTTATTCCATCAAACCTCGGTTATTATTCAACATCCATTGCGACAATGTCTTTTTTTTTTCTTTTTTGCATGGTCGGATGTGTACACGTACAATACAAGGCTTATGATTTTGTGGTTTCGAATAATATTTAAAACAAATGTCTTATACCCCTGTCAGACGGGCACCTTGAATGTCATTTACGCTAAAGGCCTTTAGGATTTTCAAATGACATTTAAGTCGTGTCGCGTCAGACGGGTAACTCAAATGTCATTTGGGTGATGTTTATCACGATAGCGGTCTGTTGTTAACTTAGCAATGTAGTGTTTGTATTATTGTTAACCCGGCAAACTAGCGTTTATTTTAGTGTTTACTAAGTAAATAAAACGTGATAAAACCTAAGTACACGTTTCGACGGAGACAAGGTGTTTTGTGGCAACTATGACACGACGTCAGCAATCCCAAGTAATCCGTAGCCGTAGCCGTTCCGCCGCTTGGCTCGTCTGCTCTCGGGACTCGGTGCATCTTGCTCGCCGTTGTTCCTCGCGCTCTCTCGTTCTTCGCCGGATTCGTATACCCCGTTGACGTTTACGCCTGCGATCGATTCAAGCGAAGACCGTGACCCTGTAGCGATGGAGTCTCCTAACGACAATGATCGTATAGTGCGATGGATCCGGAACGTCGGATCGCGTTCCTGACGCGCAACTGAGACCGCGAGTATATTAAACAAATATATCGCAAAAGATGTGCGAGATATACACGTTATAGGCATTTTTTTCTAAATATAATTGCTACAAGCATTGCTTTCATTTGTATTTATATTATTTATAATGTTTTATTTCAATTCGCGGGACTTGTGCTGACCGCTGTTGACGAGACTACACATTTACGAGCCGTAAATAAGTTTGGGAGAACTCAGTTGAGCTCGAATGTCATTTACGTCAAATGTCATTTGAGTTTCCGTGTGACACTGCCTAAAGGCCTGTTCACACATGCAGCGGAGCGCTACAGGCGTAGCGCTTACCTCGAGCTAAGCGCGTGCTGACGGGAGCGTTCACCAGCTTTGTATCGCACCGTCAAAACTGTTGCTCATGGCTGACGATAAGTAGCTGACGGCACATGAGGAGCGCTACATCAGCGCTTCGCTGCATGTGAGAACCGACCTTAAATGAAATTTACACTGAATGTCTTCGGGTAAATATCATTTGAGGTGCCCGTCTGACAGGGGTATTAGAAATACTTGCAGAAAGATTTTCGGTAGAAATAGCGAAATTCATTCGCAACATTTTTTTCCCCCGAAGGCAGCAACCTGTGACGGCTTGAAGCTAAGCTCGTCGCTTTATTTCTTATATATGGTGCCAGCTGAACATGAAGAAAGGCAAAGACTCCAGCGGCGTATTTCCCTTTTCTATCTCTCTCTGTATGTAAACTTCCTTTACGTTTAGCTGGCACTATTAGCCCCGTGCGCGACCGAAAGCGTCGCTGTGGTCGACCTTCCACGATTGGCCGAACGCTGACTATGACGTCGGAAAGGGGATTTATCATCGACGGAAATAAGAGGAATGAAAGAACTTTAATTTTGACGGTGTTGGCAGTGTTCAGTGGCACTAAATAAGCTACGCTTTAGAGTGACGACACTTACCCATCTTGGGACTTAAAATCATGGTTGCCAGTTATCTGAAGCTGTATCTGAAATCCCAGGAAACGCTCTTCCCTCCTACAGAAACGTTTAAACAGTGCGTGACAGAGACAATCAATATTACACGAGCTTCATAACACCGAATCTAATGCTGAGGAAATCGCACTTTTGAATCATGACGATCAGCAGTTGCGTCTGCTCTGCACAGGCACCAAGATGGCTGCGCCCACAACAATATTGGGGTACAGAGTGCGGACACTCTAAGCGTAGCTTATTTAGTGATCTGGCACCATATATAAGGTATAGCAACCTCTCCGCTGTTTAACAGAAGAGGTGATGAAACGTCAAAATAAAAAGAGGCATTTATTCTACACGACCAAACGCGATATATAAAAAAAAAAACGACTAATCATATTGGTCGTTGTCTTGAACACGTATTTTACTCTTTTTTTTTTTAGTTTGTTGCCGTCAATAACCAATCACCTTGGACCTTGTCGAGGTTTCATATCCTCATCTTTCAAAGGATAACTAAAATATTTCCTTCTAACTTTCCCCGAATAAAAGAAACTCTTCATATGCTCCGTTTCATTTTTAAGTTCTACCGCAGTGACGCTGGGATTCGATGAAGGTAATCAAGTAGCACTAAAAAACACTGCTGGAATATTCCGACAATAGTTCATCAGGTGTTAACACTTGTGGGGATTCCTGTGGTCTACCTTCCCCAATGGCTGCGCTAACGGCCGCAGGTCGGAACACTCGGCCTCCTTCGCCGTGAGCTCCGACCTGTTCGTGAGGCGGAGGGCCGCTTGGCTTGGATTCCTTCTTCACTCTCTCCCGGGGGGACCTTTTCTGTTCCCCCGCTGGATGTGAATCACTGCTGACAGGCGAGGAGGCTTTCGTCTCGACTTTTCCCGCTTTCGGGAGGGGGACTCGTCCGGTGACCGCGAAAGAGATAGGACTTGTGTCGGCAACTTCTCCGACGCTTCCCCCATCTTGGCTCTCCGGAACCCCGCGTCTGGCAGGTGTGGACCTTTTCTTACCTTGCCGGCGCGGGGGGCATTTTGGATGGGGACATTGTAGTTCTTTTAGAAGAGTGTTCTAATAAATGCTCTTGGACTCTGTCCTTACTCTGGTGCGTGTGTCTTCTCTTCCGCTATATTCGAGAGAGTGAGACAAGGTAGACGATCATTGGCACCGACGGAGGTAATTTATCGAACCAACCCGCGGTAATGTAGCCCTAAACGTCGTCTATATTGCCGCGGAGATGTGGGGACCGCGCTACTATACTAGGTTTGACGTCTCCTTTAAAATCGCCGCCACTGTTGAGATAACCCTTTGGCTGCTCTATCGGTACCTGTGTTGGTAGCTAGCAAAATCCCACACACTACACCACAAAATGCGTTATAAAAAAGTAAAAAGACTGACCCACTTTTTTTTTTTCCCTAGTGTTCTAAATTCTCCTCGGGTTGTTCTTTCCCGTGTTCGTTCCCGTCATTCACCAATCACGTAAATTCCAGTCAGAGTTCCCCGTCCCGATTATTGAAAGGATAGCTAAAATGACCCGTTTCTATCAACTTTGACCGATTGTCAGAAACCCTGTCGTAACACACACAAGTTGGAGGACGCGAAAATAGTAAAACAGACGATAATTCTACACAACCAGACATGGTATTAAGAAAAATAAAAAAATAACTGACAGCTAAAATGACCCGTTTGTACCGACGCACACCGATTGTCACAAACCTTGTCCCAGCAAACACAAGTTGGAGAACGCGAATATAGTAAAACAGACGTTAATTCTACAGAACTAAACACGGTTTATATATATATATATATATATAAAAGAACTGACACACTTTTGCACATTTTTGTTTCGGCACTTCTTTCTTTCTAGCGGTTATAATACCCTCTTCGTGTTGTTGTTCTTTCGTGTGTTAGTTCGCGTCAATCAACGGTCCCGTGGGGTCCCCCTGCCGAGGTTTCAATTACACGCAGAAAGTCTCTTAATCGGGGAACCTGGAGTGGCATGGAAGACGAAAGCGAGACAGCTCGTAGGTGGCAATCAACGCTAATGACGTGCCCACCCCGGAGCGGAGAAGGGGCGCGACAATGGCGTCCTTGAGCCGAGAAACAAAGACGCGGCGGAGTTCAATGTGGGACAGCGTTGACGTTCCTCTATACATGGAGCGAGCAAGGGGGCGGCGCGGTGTGCGGTAGCCGGACACCTGACGAGCGTGGGCAAGCAAGCGCAACCTTCAGTCGGGATTCTGACAGTCAAACGGGCGAAGGTCTTCGCGCTATTGACTCACTCAGTCATGCAATTCGAAAATGTGTCGCTCTTAGCCTTAGGTGATATTTTGCTGAACCTAACGATCGTCTGACGCTAGAAATGGCACGTGTGCACTTTCTCCGTTGACATACCCGGTGTCTAAACTCTTCATCTTATGTACCTCGAAGGCATTAGAAAAAGACAGGGCCCCGCGTAAACCCGACAATAAAAATGCTAATTATAACCGTTGCAATGATTATCAGTGATGATCATCGTGGTGGTGGTGAAAATGCCAACGATGTCGACAACGACCATAACAGTGCCGGTCTCTGCAGAAGTACGTTTAACGATCCGCTAGATATGCTCTTTCAAGGTTTCATCACACAGAATGCAAAAATCCCACGATACAGACGCGAACATAAAAAAAAAAAGTCATCGTCCCTAAATTGCGTATACTATTTAACGACAGCATACCCCATCGCGTAATTTAACTTAATTTAATTTATTATTTTCCTCGAAACCAGAGAACATTCGACGAATCTCGCATTAGAGGCAGCTGGTCTTTCGCAATCACTTCTTCCTATTTGACGAATAATCCCTCACTTAAGCGTTCTCGCCACGACGAAACGGAATCGCAAGAACGTCCGCTCCGCCCGGGGACGGTCGACTTGGCGCTCCACTTTGCGCCTAAATATAGCCGGAAAGCGTCCCCGCCCAGCCACTCGTCGACGACGTCCCTGGCTCTTTTCCACGCAGTCCGTTTCACTGCTATGCAAATCTCACCGGGCGCGATATCGGCAGCATTAACTGCACTGCGCCCGGCGGGGTAATAATGTCGCGTTTTCGATATCCACTCGCGTCTCCGTCTTGTCCTCGGCGAAGGACCTCCGCCGAGATAGTGCAAAAAAAGAAAAAGTAAAACCAATTTTTTTGTTTGTTTTTTGTTGTTGAAGCAAATTTGAGTTGTTGCAAAAGTTGTTTACGATCTCGACCGCGTCGCATGCTTGTCATTAATCGGAGCGGTCAAAATTGATAATAAACTCGCGGCTGGTTCGATTGGGTCGCCCCAGTTTCGCTCATGCTTCGGCATAACGTGTCGACTGCACAGTAATCGAGTGTGAAAAAAAGAAAGGAAAGACTCGGTGGTTTTTACTTACTCGGTAATCGAATAAATATTTATTTTTTTTTTGTTCGACGATTTCGAATTTTGTATGTCAGCATTGTAACGAATAATCCTACTTTTGTCTGTTGCAACGTAGCGCCGGAGTCGCTCTGCTCGCGCATCATACAAAGGACACGGTGTTTGCAGCATACAATGTGACAGAAGTTTTTGTGGACACGCCCCAAGCATCTTCGAAGCTCGTTTGCTTCTTGCGTGTGTTTCGAACGTGTCTATACAGACAGTGTTTGTACGAACAATCGGACCGCCATACAAAAGAAAGGCCTTAGACATTGTCTGCATGCAGGGGCGGATTCAGAACTCCGTTTTTTTTTTGGGGGGGGGGGAATTTGTAAGGATACTTTTTTCCCATTCTTTCTTGTGCACCGGCGGGTCCACCCATGTCAAATTGCCCTCCGAGAAGGGGGAGGGGGGGGGGGGCCGACTTCGTTTGGGGGGGGGGGGGGGCGCCCCCGTCGCCCCCCCCCCCCCCCTTGGATCCGGCACTGTCTGCATGTCTGTCTTTTGTGTGATGTATTCGCAGCGTGACCTCGGCTCAAAATGTGCAAAAAACACGTCGCCCACGAAAAAAAACATTTTTTTTTTTCCTTTTTTGTGCACCGGCGGTTTGGAATAAAATTTGTTTCAAAATAACAGCCCAAGTATGGAGTTACACACAAACACAAATCAGCACTGGCTACATAAGCAATCACATATAGTGACACAATTATAGCAGACAAAATACTCACACAGCGCTGTGTGAGTGTTTTGTCTGCTGTGATTGTGTCACTATGTGTGAATGTTTTGTGGCCAGTGGTGATTTGTGTTTGTGTGAGTGTTTTGTCTGCTGTAATTGTGTCACTATGTGTGAATGTTTTGTGGCCAGTGGTGATTTGTGTTTGTGTGAGTGTTTTGTCTGCTGTAATTGTGTCACTAAGTGTGATTGTTTTTGTGGCCAGGGGTGATTTGTGTTTGTGTGTTACTCCATACTTGCTCTGTTATTTTGAAAAAAAAAAAGTTTCGAACAATGTTTGATTTATCGAGGTGCAATTGAGCAGCTTTGGTGTGCGAAGCTTTTTTCTTTTTTTTTTTTTGATGACGCCTTTTTGTGACGTTTTAAAAATGGTGCGTTTGAGCTGAGCGGAGTGGTGACGTCATTTTTTGCTGAGAATTGGAGTATATAGCATCTCCTGTAATGCTTATGTTGTAAAAAAAAAATAAGAGGCGAGATGAAGACACCTCTTATCGTGCGTCCTCAATTGAGTTGTAATTCGATTAAATCTTTGATAATGAATTGGTTCATGTCCCAAGGCAACCGAGGCCACAAAATACCTTGTCAAAAGCAAAAAAAAAAAAAAAAATTACACCATCTTCCCGAGGGGAACCATGGGGTGATGCGGAGCATCGTGTTGGTTCCGAGGAAAGAGTCAGTTGCGTGCTGACGTCGAGAGATGGCGCCACCGACTGCCCTAGCGTTACCCCCTACGCGAGCCTTCGTCGCGGCTCGCGGCAGAGAAACTTGGAACGCTCGCCGCTCGCCGTTTATTTTTTTTCACACTTGAAGGAGAGGAGACTAGAGGAGGAGAGTTGCGCGTGCGCGCGCGGTGTGAGGAGAAGCGAACGCACGCGCAGTGCACGCAGCTGGTAGAGAGAGAGAGCGGAGAGAGTAACGCGCAGCTGTTGGAGAGAGGGAAGGAGGAGAGTTGCGCGTGCGTAGTTCGAGTGCCGACTACAACGCCGACGCCGCGGGACATAGACCCGAGCAAGAGATGCTCCGCATCTAAAACATGGGGGTCAATTTCGCGCACTACAACACAGAGTTGGCGCAAACAAACCGTGGAAAGGTCTTCTTTTGTAGCGTGAGCTACACTGGCCGAGGTTGAGCAGTTTCGCGTGGCTCCTGGAGCCGTGCTGCGCATGCGCGAGGAGCAGTGACGTCACACGGCGCACAGCTGGCGCGCCGGAGCCGCCGCCGCCGCGCGCGCCTCGCAGCTCTGCGCATTCCAGAGGAGTGACGTCATAGCCGCGGCAGACGCACTGGCGCCGCCGCGTGCCCAGCTGTGCGCCTGCGTTGCGCAGAAGCCAAGTCTGACGCTGCACCGAAGCCGCTTGATAGCGCCTCTCATTCCAGTGTGGTATAGCCATGGAGAAGGAGAGCGAAATTGCTGCTCAGCGGCGCAGAAGAGCGGAGAGGCTTAACTCATTGGATCCCGAAGTAGTTGCCTGGGAATTAGCGGTTGAGCGTAGGAAGAACGAACAGAAGAAGGCTAAACGTGCTGCGGAGACACCGGAGCAAAAGGAGGAACGTCTAGCAAAGCGGCGTCGCCAGGAGGCTGAGCGACGTGCCCGACCATCTCGGCAGCATCAACAACAAGACGCATAATACGTATACCGTGCGTGTTTCATTGAAGCAGCAATAAGCATGATAATCAAGTTAATCCTAGACAACCAGGAAAGCTAAGAATAACCAACTGAAAATAAGCTCACGCTACATATATCCTGGCATAGCCGTGCTAAGCCACTGGAATTTTTTTTCTAAATTTTACTCCAACAAGGTATTCAGCGACGTTAAATCTCACCAGTTAGGTTGGTGCTTCGAATGTCTCGAATACTCTGTTGTAAATAAAAAATTAAAATACACCCCTATATTGCGCTGCTCGTGTTAATAAAAAAAATCCGAAGTTATACAACAATGATTACACGTCAACTTAGTAAAAACAGTAAAAAGAAAAACAGAAGTAGAAAGATAACTTGACTGCGTTTCGAAGAATGTCACATCTTCTCAAAGCGACGCGTTTTCTTTCCCCACTCTCACAGATTACGTTTCTCTCAAGTTTCCAGTGTTTGAGAAGAATATGAAGATATTCGTTCACTGATGCCTTTCAAGAAAACGAGTTTCGGAACGTGAGATGCCTTTCGAGAAGAAATACCTTTTTAAAAGGGCTCTGCAACGACTTTTTTACTGTTCTTTAATTTGCACCGAACCTGAGTGCACTGCATGTAGTAACTAAGTGAACTCTTTCTTTTCTCGAAATTCGCTTTATATTAAAAGTTTTAGGCATATTAAAATTACAAAAAAAAAACAAGCAAAAAAATAACCTCCTTCATGACGTCCTTCGTCCTCTGTCCCTTCTTTTCCCGCGCCGGAGGATTCCCCTTGCCGCAGTGACCGAGGAATGTGGGGAGGGAGGGGAAGACGGGGAAAGGAGGTGAGGCCGAGAAGAGAGAGCTGCCCGTGAACGGGGGTAGCTCTCTCTCGTCGGCTGACGTCAGGACCAAAAACGTCACGATTTTGTCACATGATGCGCGCATTCGATGCCACGGGGTGCCCCCGTAGGAGGAGTAGGTTTCCACGTTGTCCGGTTAAAATATGACGCACTGATATTTAGTTACTCTCTTCGTGCACGCTGGGTTGCCCGAACCACAAGAGACGTGGAAACCGCAAAAAAGGTAAACACTTAAATAGGATTGCAGGGTCCCTTTAAATGTATGCACCTTCGAGACCAGCAAGGGCCGGCCTCCTTTGCCACCGCTAAAGAAAAAGCGCTGGCAAGTCGGACTCGGAAAACTCTCGAGTCAGTGACATCTTAAAAAAAATTAC
The DNA here is from genome assembly GCA_013358835.2 of Ixodes persulcatus. Lineage (NCBI taxonomy): Eukaryota > Metazoa > Arthropoda > Arachnida > Ixodida > Ixodidae > Ixodes > Ixodes persulcatus. Next base: position 696,634 of record JABSTQ010009334.1, read on the forward strand.
AGGAGGACACTTAAGACTGCTTACGTGTAGGAATGCGAAAGCATTCGTATACGTAGCGCATTTCTACAAGCTGCGCGCCACGCTACCCTCTGCGAACGCCGGCCGGCCAGATTGTAGAGAGCGGCGGATGTGCGCCGCTCTATGGGGTGGCGTTCCTGGGAACTATCCGCCGTTTTTTGCGGTTGCGAACAACGCCGGCTCCGCTCCATGGGATACTTAATGCTTTCGCATTAAAAGCGCTGGCCGCCACGGTCTGCCTCCTAATGGTCTTATAATCCCTCGAGAGCCAATGAAATTGCCGCATCAGCGAATAAGGATGTCGAAGAACGAATCGTAATGCAATACTAAACGTGCTTAAAGTTGAGCACAAAAATAGCCACGTTTAATACTTGCCCATCTTACTGCCTTACCACGGTGCAAGAAGCGCGATCGTACTATACTTCGTTTCAGCTTAGGTCCGAGCGCGGTCGATGTTATGAGCCGAAGGGCCAATCAAACAGCTGAAAGAGGCACAACGTCATGGCGTGCGCTCTACTGTTGATAGGACCAGCCGGTATTCGCCGTCTCTCTGCGGGTGCTCCTCCACCGGCTACTCCTATCAAGTGCAGAGAGCACGCCATGACGTTGTGCTTTTTGCGCTGTTAGATTGGCCCTTCGGCTCATAACATCAGCCGCGCTCGTACCTAAGGTGAAATGAAGTATAGCTTATAATCACGCCTTATTTATGTTGTCGGTGACTGCAGAATCATACTGATGCTTCATGGTGTCCCCATTTGGAACGTGGCGCGCCTTTAGATGCTTGCAAGTTCGGCCTCTGGGCGCCGTTATCTTGCTGCTGGGTGGCTATAGATCGTCTGATAGCCAAGCACTGCTGAGGCCGTGGATACGCCTCAGCAACGCTTGACTATCGGGCGATCGGTCTTCACGTTGCTGCTACTTGGCCGTAGCCGCAACGTGAAGCATCTCGCTTAGTATACGCTTTGAATACTGCAGGCCTCACTGATCGAGCCAAGCTTCACCGAGTACTTCGGAAGATCGGCTATCGGCTACACGTGCCATTGACTGAAACGAGTCCGTCATTCACCACCAATGCATCGTCATCGCCTATTGGCCGGATCAGACTGACGTCACGGGGATCATCACGACACAAGCCAAGGAAGCTACATCTATCGTCTCATTTGGCAGTAGCAGCAACGTGAAGCACCTCGCCTAATCTATGCTTTGAATACTGCAGGTTGTTATACGTCTGATTATTTTTTTAACCTTTGGGTGCTTTTGCTGTGCTGCTGCCAAGCATTTTCTATTTTCGATTTCTTTTATTGTTGTTGCAAACATGACCAAGGAAATGGCTGCAATGTGATATGATTTAAAGCATGATGTAAAAACAGAACTGAAATAGCTAAGGGACGCTAAGGAACCAAAAAATGAAAACGAAACGCTGCACGTAAAGTGCAACGAGCTTGGCCACGAGCTCGAGACAACGGTGGCCCGAGTACTCCACTGCGAGCAATATTATCGAAATGCCAATTTGTAAATGAAAGGAATTTCCCTCAGCCAAATAAAACCTTTATGCCATACTATCGGAGATCTGTGATAGGATTGGTGAGCCAATCCTGGACGCTGACATCGAAATCTGCGATCGCGTGCCTGTCGGGAATAACAACAGCCTTGTGGTACAGTTCACACACCGAATGAAACGGGACGCAGTTCTCGGAAGGGCACGACGACATAGACTGACGGTTCATGACGTTGGCATTCCGTCAACAGTTCCATCGATGAGCATTTGTGCCCCGATCTCAAGAGGCTGCTAGGGAAGATAATCGCCAAGAAAAAGGAATCAAACTGGAAATTTGCCTGGGTGAGGAACGGTCAAAATTTTGCAAGGAAAGCTGGAAAAAACGGTTTCGCTTAAGATAGAAACCAGCGATGACGTGGCTGAGTTTGTAAACGGCTAAAATTTATCATGATGTGTTATCTTCCGGAGGTTGAGAAAGATCAAAATGGCTAGTACCTGCGTCAATTCTGCCCCACCCCAAAACATATAACATAACTGTTCGCTTTTGGATTATTGAACAAGAAATCTAATTGGAAATGTATTGGAAACCTAAAATCCAGTCTGAAAACCTGAAATACAAATTGAATCTAATAAGATTTCTTGTTCCATAATCCAGATAGCGAAAAGTTAATTGTGTTTTAGGCTAGGGTGCTGACTTGCATAAACTGACAAACGAAACAAATCTACATTTGTTTCACTTGAATGTTCGCTCGATGAAAAACAAAACTAAAGATCTTGATTTGCCGTTTCATAAGAATGGTATTGGTTTCAATGTTATTATGTTTGGTGAAACCTGATACAATGAAGACTCATCTTACTTTGTTCTTCCTCATTACGAACATTTTGCTTTAAACCGAAAAGATACGAGAGGGGGTGCAGTGTCTCTACAAGTTCGGTTCCCTACACTTTCACCTTTGGTACCGCAATTTACATCATCAACTGTAGATTACGAAATAATCACAGTAAGAAATGAGTCCAGTATTTATTGCGTTATGTACCGTCCACCGGGCGCCTAGGTGTTTCCGGATTTACAGCCTTTTCAGAAACTTTGTTCGATTTTGCCACGGTAAACAAATTTGTGTTGTATGTGGGTGACGACTTTAACGTTTATGTATTGACAGCTTCCGCCGCAAGCGCAAAGTTAGTTACTAAATGTATTAGAAGCGTACTCGGTCCACAACATCATCAATAACCCGACACGTGTCGCATGCTCTTCATCCCTTGCACTGCAATATATCTTTTTCTTACCAACCGCGATATCGAGCATATTACAGCTGGTGCAATACTCGGTGACATTAGCGATCACTTCCCAATTTTCTCGTTCGTTAGTAAAATTCATAAGAAACAGCAGAAACAAGAAATATGTCCGCCCGTGCAACAAATCACACTCGATAAATTTTGAGAAGACGTTAGTAGCTTTGATTGGAGCAACATTTCTAGCGAAGAAATTGTGGACTCTCGTGGAAATGAAGCGTGCTGGTTAAGTTAGGGTGTTAGAGGAGAATAACATAAAGGTAAAGATATATAAGCAAAATTTTCCGTACAAATTAATTAGGAAAAATAAAAATTCTCGTAAGCCATGGATCACCGCAAAAGCATTGCATAAAATAAATATCAAAAACAAGGTTTTCAACACATTTATTAAAACAAACAATATAAGTTATCTAATAGCTAGTTCTAAACGTTGCAGGATATAAGTTAGCATTAGCTAGTTTTAAACGTTACAGAAATCGATTGAACTCCGAATAAAAAGGGGCAAAGAAGAACCACTCCTATAATCGGTTTAACGAAACTATCAAAGGAGATGTTGTATGAAAGCGACTTAAAAGTCTTACATCCATTTGCTGATTAAACCATCAAAAAAATAACACTGAATGGGACGGAGTACTCCGAAGAGCATTTAGATAGTATTTTTTAAAAACCACTGTGTGAATTTGGTGCCTGGTGGCAACCCAGTTTTAGCGGGAAATGGCACAACCACACACGTATTTGTAAGCGAGTCCACATGTGAAATTGAGATAATTACCATCTTCCTTAGATTTAAAAATGGTAAATCTCGCTACATAACTGATTTACAAATTAGGCCAATAAAATGCGTACTGGACATACTCGCCCCTTTACTCACATGCATATTTAACCTAAAGTTAGAAACATGTATGTTTCGTTTGAAAATGCAAACTACTAAAGCAACCGTAATTCATAAAGGAGGTGACAAATAATCTCACCAACTATATACTGACCTATTTCAGTTCCAGTATTTTCCAAAAACTTGAAAAAGTCATTCACTCGAGTCTAATACACCTTTTGATAAGCATATGCTGCTGTCAAATTACTAATTTGGTTTTCGCAAAAATATGCCAACAGTAATTGCGCTGATAAAGCAGAAAAAAATAATTATCCACTCATTTAAAAAAAAAGAAAATTTCGCTTGAAAGTTTTGAGGTTTTTGATCATTTAAATCATAACATATTAACTACTATGCTTGAAAGGTATGGTGTTCGCGGAACAATGATATCGCTCATCAAATCCTATCTCCAACACCGTAAGCAACGGGTACATCATAATTCATACTTATCATCTACCGAAGACATGAAATCCTGCGTCCAACAAGGTAGCATCCTTGAACCAATTTTGTTTATCATTTATATTAATGAAGTTCTTCTATTAATACAGAAGTGGAATGACCTTGTTTTTTACTGGTCCCGACCCCGACAAGCTAATAATTTCTGCGAACAAATTTTTACTTTATCTTCAAGCGTAGGCAAATCAAAACTGCCTAAAAGTTAACGCAAACAAAACAAAAGCAGTATTATTCGGGCCTAGAAATATAATAGTGCATCTGTCCACAAACCTTTGTTTGGGAAGCGACCGCATATAATTTGTTCAAGATATTAAATCATTGGGCGTTTTGTTCTCTGAGCATCTTACGTGGGACCATCATATTATTCACATCCGCAAAAAACTAAACAAACTCAATGGCCTGATGAATAAACACAGGCATGTTTTACCACAGAATATATAAAAAAATCTCCTATATAAAGCTTTGTCTTTGCCTACTTTAACTTATTGTCATATCATATGGGGAACAACCCTTAACCAAAACATGCTGAAGCTACTCGCCGCGGGAAAAAGTACGATACGTAATATAACTAACGTTCCATGGTACACTTCAGCTCAAAATTATTTTAAAGTACTAAACATACTTACTATGCTCCCAATGTATTATTTATGATTAACTTTTTTAAGAGAAATGCAATGCAAATCAGCAATGCGCCATTGATGGAGTCGTTTAATCTAATTAAGCAAGTTCCCGCATAAAATGTACGGCAACCTGAAAAGTGAAAAATGCCAACAATGAGAACAAGATGTGGATATCAATCTAAATTTCATAACATGCCTGTTCTGCTAAATAACCTAACAAAACAAAACATTACACCCGAAGCACCATCAAACAGTCACTTGCATCTCACGCTTTACGACTGATTCATATGGAAGTTTCTCCAAACCTAATTTTGTATAACCCAAATACTATAATTGTATTTTCATTGCGTAACCTGCAATGTATTGCAGGAAAAAAAAAGTGTATATCCTCTTTATAGAATACCGATTTCGACATTTGTATCATTGTTAAATCAACGCATGCGTATGTTTGTAAGTATAAATAATGTGTGTATTATCGTTACTTCCCCTGCTATGTGGTTTTCAATTTCAAATGTTATATAATCTTGAGTGCCTATTTAATTTGAATTGTGTGTCTGCATTGTATGTCAAGTGCTGGGGGACAAGGGGCCTTGTCAAGCTGTGACTGCAGCTTCCCCCCCCCCCCCCCCCCACACACACACACACACTTTTTGGAGTGAAAATAAAGAGTTATTATTATTATTAATATTATTATCATCATCATCTTCTTCTTCTTCTTCTTCTTCTTCTTCTTCTTCTTCTCCGCCTTCTTCTTCATCATCATCATGAACGTAGAACAGCAGAACGCGGCCAGGTTTGGGATGCCCAACTGATCAAATTTTGTCAAATATGAGCGTCATGAAAGCTTAGCAACATTATTTCATCTAAGAAAAACGTTTGCGACCATCTTTATGTTGAAGTCTATCACCCCAAAACTAGAAGACGTGATAGCCACAACGCGGTACCACCATAGCTGTAATTTGCGAATCGTTATCGGAATCATCGGAACGATCTATTAAAACTCTCTGATGTGAAAGAGAGAGTTTTAGTAGATCGTTTTAGTCGAGACGAACGCTATATCATTCGCAAAGCAATTCGAGCGACGGTCTGCGTTGCAGGCAATCCTTCACAAGCTTACAGATATTAACGATGCATTATATCCGATAGCCTAAGGAAAGGAATGTAGGCCGCGTCCGTTTTTTTCTGCGCGTTTCTTTCGGGGCATTGCAAGAACAGCGGTTAAGGTTGTCACACCCTTGGTCGTTCCGCATTCTGAATGCACGCACTGCTCCGGGTAACCCTTTGTACACGAGCGCTTTCTGTACAGCATTGATCAGGTCCTCTCTTTATGAATATATTTTTGTTTGCATTTATTATCGAGAATGGACGCGCGTGACGAACCTGTCTACAACGCGAAACCCTGTCTTTATGGCGTGCATCGACGGATTTCCGCGATTTCGCAAATGGAAGTAATGAAGTCTGTGCATGACGCGAATATATATATATATATACACGCGAGACGTTGAGAGAATAATAAAGGCGCATGACTTCACATCTCGAGACAAGAAACAAAACATTAAAAGAGACAGTTTTGTTTTCCGTAGTATGCAATCCACGACGAGGCAAAAATAAAATAACGAGGATACAACACGAAGAGCGTCTCTGTATGTGTATGTCCGTCATTTTATTTTTGCTTTGTCTAGGGTCGAAGCATCGGGAAGGCGTCCGTCAGCTTGGCTGCGCTTTTTTCTACTTTTGTAGTGTTTCTTGTTGTTGTTTTTTTGCGCTTTCTGCGGATTCCCTTTGCAACGGCGCTTGTTAAAGTACGAAAGGCGATAGTACGATCGAGTACCTTGTCTTCTCCATCATGAGCAGCTCCAAACCACTCATGAAATGCCGTAGACATTTGATGGTCCGTTTGCCTTCGCATATTTCAGGCCCGCCCTAATAAAAAACAAAAAAAGACAAAAAAAAAACATGTGCACATATACAAGCAATACTATATAAGATGATACGAAATATCAATTTTAACAAAAACCTGAAAATTAAGTGATTTTATCACCGGGCTTCGCAATTTTGAGTGATTCAAGACGATCGCCCTATTTTACGGACGTACAATATACGTACAGAAAACACAGAAAATATTGTGGGTGCTGAGTGCAAGACCCGTTTAATTAAAATGTCGCTAATCGGAAAATTATTAAAGGCTAGGTAGGTGGGAGGAAACAACGCTATTCATGTGCTATCTGACAGGACAATTATATATGGCGAAAAACCTTAGCCAGGCATCACATTGACCTGCGCGTTCATTGAGAAAAATGTATGTATGTCATATGGTTTTATGGGATATAAGTTGTATGGGTGAATGATTTGTTTTTTTTTTTTTTTTGTAGCGCGCATTTTATTATTTTTAGTAAATTCCTTTTTATGTCTGATAACATGCTAAGTCTAAGCGCGCTCTCCTTCTGCGCACTCGCATGTATAAGTGATGTTCACATAAATCTTCATTTTATCATTCACGAATGGAATCGTCTAGATTGGGAAATTGTAAATTCACCCATGTTCTTCTGAGCTGTGTGGGGTGCGTGTTATGTGAACAGTTATAAACATTTTGCTCTTATTTCTAAGTGTATGTTGTTTGTATTCTCTAATACGTATCCATTTCATGTAGCCCTTGTACAATATTGCTCTTTGGACGATATATAGATACTAGAATAAATAAAATTAAATTCCTCCCTTTTGTTCTATACATTGAAATCTATCGTCGCCAACACCGTCCAAGCTAACGCAGCGGCTGCCACATTTGCGAGGACACCAAACGAGCTCGTCTGGGTGGATTCCCACCGGGAGATGTTTAGCCCTTACGTCCAGGTAAGAAAAACGTTGACTTTCTCGGACCGAGCCGACCCCACCTCCGAGGCGGCCGACGACCGGCTATCGATCACAATTTCCCAGTCAACGAGAGCGGCACATCACTTTTGACTGACGTCCCGATCGCCAAGCGACGTCGCTCGCGTCCGACCACGCTCTCCGGCCGTCGGACCAACCGCCTCAGTCAGTGTCACCGGGTACGAGACGGACGAAAACAAACAGAGCAACAACGACGAAACGTCGAGCGAGTCAAAGCTTTCGTTTCCCGGATAAACACCCTTCATAATTTTTTTTTTTTTTTTTTTTAATTTTATTTTACGATTTTACGGAGGAAAAGAAAGCGTCATCGCCCCATCGACCGATAAAACGGGCTTTCTTCCTCTTCTCCTATACTCCGTTTCACCTACGATGGAGCGCAATGGACGCTGCGAGCTGTCCCAGCCAATCCAGCGCAGTGAACGAACCACGTGACTACGCGCCCCGCAGCGCCTGGCTGCGACCACTCCCGTAGGTCACGTGGGGCAGGCACGTGGCATTGGGATGGGCTTCGACGGCACGTATCACATCCTCGGCGGTCCATCGCGAAACAGAGTTGAGTCCTTTCGTTGCTTTTTTCTGCTCACGGGGGCGGTCCAAAAGAGAAAGCCGAAAAGAGATAACTCGGAAGATGAACGCTCCCGAGACAAAAGACACCGCCCAGAGAAAGAAAGAAGAGATGCGGCGGACGTTCACTCGGGGAGGAAGCGAACGGCCTTTTCAAGGACGCAGACTCGCTTAGGGGCAGCACGCTTTCAGCCGGATCATGGTTGCTGCGTCTGCTTTTTGCTTCGATGCTGTTTCTTTTTGTGGGCATCTGTTTTCGCCTCATCACGTTCCGATCCAGGCTGTTGCTGTTTTTATAATTTCTTGTTTCTTTTTTTTTAATTTTGTTACGCCTGCGAGGATCGTTTTCCTCGCAGGTCGTCCGCTTCTTCTGCGGGCAGGTCATCGCCTTCTCCCGGTAAGGCATATCTCGCCCCGCAACCGCGGAGCTGCACGATGACGGGTTATAAATATTGGCCTGGCAGCGGGCACGCACACGCGATCGGGCAGCTATGGGTATACGACCGTAGGTCCGATGTTCGGGGCAAACTGGTTTATCGCCAACCTTGTTTGTTTGTTCGATTGTGTTTCTTTTTGCCCCCTTCGCTCGTTCCGGCTGCTTGATCCGGTCGTTGTGCGGGACAGGAGGTTATAAGGGGGTTTCGCGCTGGGTCGGAGTTTTGAGTGGCACTTGGCTTTTTCGGTCTTGACGGACGCGGTTGGATTTGGTGGTCTTCTCGAGTTTGGTTTTCTGATGGGTATTACGCTGAACGGGCGGGCCGTGAAATAAGGATGAACCGGTTTGAGGACGGTGGTTTTGAGCGAGAGGTATCGGACCCTGCCTGCCAGGGAAGCTCGCTCCGATGCAGTATAGTGAAATTCGTTGTGTACCTGGTTACCCTCGCACGCCTGCAAGTAAAAGCAAAAATATGATTACTTGCACACTGAAATAGGATTTTGTAAAGTTGCTCATGGGCGACAAAGACTTGACCGTCGTAAAAGTTGATCGATGCGTTAAAACACAAAAAAAGAAATTAACCAGTACTAGATTTTCTTGCGGCTAATGCAGCCAGCAATATAAGCTTAGGCCCATGAGCTTTGCTCGTGCTTTGTGTAGAGAATCGTAAAGCATGATTTTGAAACCATCTGTGAGATCTACGAGAAAGATTTATGCCGCAAGAAATGGCGGTTGTTATTGCTCTAATTTATTTACGTCTTTTTTTTTTTTCGGAAGTTACTCGCGCTTCGTGAAGTTGGCTTCACATGAAGACTCGTGTACTGCACTGAAAGTTCTCTTCAGGCGCATCACATTGTTTGCGCCGCAAACCGGCGGGTGATCCCGCTAGCATTCGTACCCTCGCGTGTGTGTGTGTGTGCGCGTATGCTTGCTCGAGTGTGTACATACATGTAGTAAATTCGAGTAATCTAATGTCATAAAATTCTAGTCAACATGCCTCTGGCATTTACGCCCTTAAATGCATTCAAGAAAAGCTGAGACAACGAATGTACGTACAGACTCTGACGTACTTGACACTGCAAACTGAATCAGAATTGAACTTCAGTAAGAAGTGTAAAAACAATATCTACTCTAAAATATCTGAAATTCATGCTTTGTTGCACCCCTGATAATGAAAAAATTATAGGATAAAAATTAAAAGATGAAAACTATATTAGAAGTTGAAGTTCAGCCTTAAGCTGTCCTTCTAGTCGGTCGAATTTATTGCAGCAGTCTTTCGAATGCCTTAGGTGTATCAACCTCGCATCCATGCCTGTTTTTGTCACTAACCACTTCACACATATCCTTTTGAGAATGCTCCGGTAAAGGTTATGAATAAGTTTGAGCACCCTAGCCAAAATACGAAAAAGCTATTTAAGAAGAAAATAAAAAGAAAGAAAGGTGGAACACAATTCCTTTATAATGTATTATGTAGTCGCTGTCTTTCAATTTTTTTTTTTTTTCAGTCCAAGGTGAGGATACTTCAACTTGTTCTGCCGTTTCGAGAAAACCCGAGACTCTTGCCAACATTCTCCGGTACTGCGACATTAAAAGCATCAACTCGTGAAGAGCACCTATAGGGACCAAGAGTTTATGATCACCGAAGCGTCCTTATATTGTTCGTAACAAATATTTTTATTCCGAACATTACCTTCCAAGTGGCGTGTAGCGTTGTCAAAAGGCGAAGATTGACACTCCAGAAAAAAGTTTGCTTTCACGAGCGTTCAGTAAGAAAATACTGAACCTTAGAAGACATGAACAAATCTCTTTCTAGGAGTATATTGATATTTTACAATCCCGCCGAGCCCTGTTTGCATTATAAATTTATTCGGAAAATTGCATACATATTAACGTGTCTTCATGTCATAAGCACATATCTTGCATGAATTAAGCTTCTGTGCATTTTACTTACGATAAGTCACAAATGAAAGCATATGATGTTTGTAGAATATATATATATATATATATATATATATATATATATATATATATATATATATATATATATATATGTACCAATAATAGAATTAGCGTTGATCAGTTTGTCAGAAGCGTCTGCAAACCGAAGTGAAACTTATGGTGGCAGAAAAAGCGTTCTCCTAGAGCGTATAATTTAGCTGCCGGAAGCTTTGCCGTACCACGTCACTAGCTCCTCTTTACCAATTGTCCAGGGGTTAATATAAACCTACCTAAACGAAAAATGCATTCAGTAAAAAAAAAATCTGACAGAACGGCAGGTGAAAACTCGATTTTACGCGCGTTAAGAGGACGACGGGTACGACGAATTTATTAAAAAGATTTTAATTGGCTGCGCAGCCCCAGCTTGTAGTTAATTTTAATTTGACTAGACAGCTATCACGAAACCACCCCGCCCCTTAGGAAGACGTAATTGTAGCTACAGCTACGCCACAGTCGCGTCTGAAAGAAGGGCCAATCCCCCGGCATACCAGACTCATTGGCGTGGAGGCGCATCGTAACCAGCATTCCACATCCCGCCTTCGAAACGCGGTCCCTAGTTTCGCCACCCAATTTCTACCGTCCGAATTCATACAGGTTTTCCGCCACGCCCCTTTCTGCCCCCTCCCCCTGCATCCAAGATCCAATGGTGCGTGTAACAGCGCTTGTACAGACGCGAGATTACCCGGCACGTCGGCACGCAGCCGCGCCGCTGGAGCGAGCGACCGCAAGGTAAAGAGCGCTCTCGCATCCGGCATCCAATATTCGGTCGCCCCGGTAAAGGGCGAGGCGGCATATCGACAGCGCTCTCCCTGCGTCCGTCCGTCAAAGCAGCGCAGCAGGAAGCGTGCTTCGGGGCGCACGCTGTCACGGAAGCCTCGCCAATTACCGCCCATTGGAGGACAGCATCCAGGATTCCGTCCACCTCCAGAGCCGACCTCCGGCGTGACCTCCGCACGAGACCGATAGATCTCGGAAGGGGAGTCTTCCGGAAAACCCAGTTTTTTATTGTTTTTTTTTTTTGTTTTTTTCTCCTTCGGTCGGATGGCGCCGAGGCATGGACCATGAAATGAACCATATGAGGGACACGTCGTCTTCTTGTATAGTACACGCTTTGTTGGGTCCTAAGATGGACCGATGCGGAGGCTATACGCGTCGTTGGTTAAAACAACCAATCAGCTCTGCCGAAGACGTGCGGTACGGAGCTGTAATTTTAGGAAACATAACTCGCGACACCGATGTTCTTTGAGTGTATCTACGCGTGCGTGTGTCTTTCACCCTGTGGTTCCGCCAAAACAATTTATATCTAGAAGAAAAAGAAAAAAAAAGAGAAGATGCATCGTCGATTGGGATGTTCGTGCTTGGTTCAATGAAAGAAATGGCCCTGGGCATTTTTCTTTCCGTTTGTTCTTGGTGTTTATTTTTTTCTTTACTTTTCGGTTGTGTGTGGCTCGTCCTGGTTGTGACGGTCAAGGGACGGTCCAGACGACGCTAGCTGTCTTCCTCGATCTTTGCGTGCTGCGAAAATGGCGTGCGCCCGGCGGGCCAAAGATTTGTGCCAGTGACCAGTTGTCTTCGTCAAAGCCGGAAGGGCAGTCTGCGCTTCCTGTCCATGGCTGTTGGTCGTTTTAACCCCGATAGCTGGCATTTACGGGGCGATGCGGAAATTGGTACGACGCGTTCTCTTTTTTTTTTTTTTTTTTACGAAGCAAGCCCGTTTAAAAGGACACCGCAGAATAGATTCTTAATTAATGTCATTCGTGCTCGGTAAAAGGAAATAAATGGTCACCGGTTTCTACATAAAACCGGATGTAACTTGCCTTATACTTCGTTTCAGCATAAGTCAGAGCGCGGTTGAAGGCTACAGAACCTACAAAGAGGAACATTAACGTACTAAAAGAGCAAAGCACGGGGCATTCAGCTTAGCTTGATTGCCTCCAGGAATTATCCCGTGGAATTGACAACCTTTCATCGAAGTAGAAATTCGTGATCTACCGATGTCCAATGTACAACGTAAAGCTCGGCGATTTTCTCGAAGAATCGTCAGGTCGTCAACTATGAAATGCAGATCGCAGCGCTGTCGCACACCGCGGGCTGTGAATATTTTTGGCGCACGCTCCTACAGTTGGAGCACTTCGGTAGGTCCCGGAAAGAAATTATTGACGAGCTGAACTTCACGTAACCGAGCCAAATTATACTTAATCGTGAAGCCCACGCGTACACCATGGCCGCCCGTTCTGCTCGTGGTATCCACCAATTTCAAAGATGGTACCCAGCACCTTGAAATTGCGTGGAGCTCTCGCTTGGTCCGAGATCTCTCGAAAACGTTTCGCAAGGTGCCACAGAGCCCGCAAGACCGGCAACGCAAAATCCGCAAGCTTGTCACAACTGAAAACGCAGTCTGAGTTGTGACATTAAGCAATGCAGAACGTCACGCTTGCATTGCTTAATGTCACAACTCAGACTGCGTTTTTTTGTCTAAACATATGTTTCGGCATTGTCATTCGCTAAGCTGCCTCTGTAAGCTGTAGTGATTGGCTCTCCGAGTGTTGTGCGGGAAAGCAGACGCACGGGCTTTTTTTAGAGTGTAGATAAAGATGAGGAAAGGTGATTATTTGAATGGTCTGTGGACCGTCTTACTAAAAGAGGGCAAGAGGGAAGTGAGGAAGCGCGTGCTGCCGCTCGCTTTCTTCCTCGGGGGAAAACGGGAGCAGACTTGTATAGGATGTACTCATTAGAAGTATACTCAAACTACTTGTCATCGATTATTTTTGGAGTAATGTTGTAATCGTTTGATTACATTTATTCAGAAGTAATCGCAAGGGTAATCTGATTGCTTTTGCAAGTATGAAAATTACTCGCAAAAGTTACTGTTTTAGAGCGCAGCTCTTAGGCGCCCGTTTCCGGCTTGAGCGGCGTCGCCGTTGCCGTCGCGTAACCGCGCGGCGCATTATGGGACGCGTGACGTCACTGATGACATCATCAGTGACGATGACGATGACGATGCCCATGACGTCATCGATGACGTCACACGTGACGTCACTGGTGACGTCATCACGGCGACAATGACGTCATCGTGATGACGTCATCGTCATCGTCACGTGACCTCACAGGGGTCACGTTACCCCCGTGAGGTCACGTGACCCCGGTGACGTCACGTGACCCTCGTGAGCCGACGGCGACGCCGCTCGGAGGGAGGAGTAGCAGGCAGGATGAGGAGGTGAGGAGGAGGGAGGAGGGGTATATACCCTCCCCTCAGTACCCTTCCCTCCTCCTCCTCAAGAGCTGCGCTCTAATTCGGCGTTACAGGGAGTTGTAAACGGCTTTCCCTTTTTTTTCCCTCCCCTTTCTAATGGCGCCCCTCTGTTTGTGCAAGTTTCTTAGCATGGAATCCTCGCACCGAGTCTCCGGCTGAAGGTTGGCTTTACCAAAATTGACGAATGAAGAAGATGAGCAGCTTATAATTCGGTGATTCCAATACAATGATGAACAATGCAAAAGACCGTTTTCAAACCGGCAGAAAAATGTTATTTTGAATATCTGAGGTAATTGTAAAGGCAACGGTTACTTCTTCAAGTGAGGGTCAATTACTTCTCAAGTAATCGAGTAATCTAATTGACTACTTTCTAACCAAAAGTGATTGTAATGGTAAACGACTACTTTTTTTAGTAACACGTACAAGAGTGAACGGGGGAAAAACAAGGATGAACCCGCTGGATCCGTGTGTTGCTCGAGATTGTAGCGTTTTATTGGAATTGTTTCCTGTTTTTCTTTTTGGACAATTTTTTTCTTTTCCTAGATTTGATGTGTGAGCAGGAACCACGGGGTCAGCGGGTTGTGTACTTGAATCAAAGTATTTTGCCCATTGCCGTCATATATCGAGTGTGCTCGCAACATTTCTGCAATGGAATGCGTACTCAGTTCTGCCCCGCAGCTGCACTGAGCAATACCAAATTTGTTTGCTCGGTCTCGCACCCACCCACGCATCGTGTAATATTACCGTAGGACTGCTACGCTTGCGAGTTTTTCTTCAGAAAATTCAACTCGGTGCCAGTCTAATGCAGTGAACACGTTCTCAAGCAAGCCGATCTCGAGACAGTTAAGAGCCTCTAGGCTATATTTGGCGGGCGAGATGTCGCCCACCAAATTTAGCGTGACTCTGGAGCTCAGGAAAGGTCGTAAATAAACTTTCAGCCCCGACTTAAAATAAGCTCTTTATTCCTTGCCTCCTGACCCTACGTGGAACGTTTTTTTTTTTTTTTTTTTTTTTTTATGATTGTTTAGTGGAAGCATAGCCGGCTTTCTACAAGGTACAAAAAAAAACTTTATTGAAACCAAGAATTTTTAAAAATAATTATCTGCAATTAACACTGTGCAAGATAGTGCAGGAATTCTAAGATGTTAATTAACATTAACATATTACAATTCCGAACTTTGTCCTGGGCATGATTTGATAGTAAAGGGCTTTGCATTCACTGGATCCTGACGTTTATATTTTGATAGCGTCATTGTTAACACGACTTGATAATTATACATCTCTTGGTAGCTGGAGGTATTATTCATTCACACGAGTGGAATTCGTGTAAATATTAGTTTTATCAGTTTTTCTGGATTTCGATTTTCTGCAGGATAGCAGAGAACCGGTAAATTAGGTTTACCGTCAAAATACAAAAAATATTTTATTTGTTATGTGTTGTGTATAGGTATACAACGCGGGGGTACTAAAGCAGCTAAAATATATATAATTAATCAAATTACCTTTAAATATAAACAAAATACATTTCCAGTACCGAAGCAAGTTCATGCATAAATATCTAACAACTGAACCACTGATAAACTCGCGTTTGCAAAAGGTCGTATTCGAAACAATCGATTTCAATTATCGACAAGCGACACTCCGTCGATGATTGGTATTCGAATAAATCGTTTTCAAACATGAGAACTAATAAAATAAAGCCATAAATGATACACACGAGCAAGCCAGAGCTGTCTTCATTTGTTTACTTCAGTATAAATATCAACTTGGGAAGTAATCCGTTACAAGTAACGGATTACTTGTAATCCTGTTACTTTTTAGGTAATTTTGTAATTGTCACATTACTTTTCTCGGGCAGTAATTTGTAATGTAATTTCGTTACAATTATTGGTAACGAATTACTTCAATTACTCGTTACTTTTTTTTTTTTTAATATGAACATAGTACAGAAAGTGGAGCAGGCAATTCAACAGCATAAGACCTAGCAAATAAAAAAAAACAAAAAAACATCGTGAAGAGGATTATTACCGAAACTAAAACACGATTTTTTGTATGACCGTTGACTAAAACCATTCGAAAAACGTGCAAGGCCTATACAAATATGCGAAAAACAAAGATCAAGAAGACAACGCCGAGAGGTTCTGCCTTTTTCGATCGCCTTTCATCCTGTTTTTCTTCTCCTGAATAAGACAAATGAAAGTAGTATTGCAGAATTTTTTTTGAAAACATCAAGTTTGCTTTTATTGTTTTCTTGATGAGTGTACGGGAAATGTAATGTGAAAGTAATTTGTAACGTAACGAGTAAAGTAATCCGTAACTTTTCAGTGAAAGTAATTTGTAACGGTAATCCATTACATTTGAGGTTCGGTAATTTGTAATTGTAATCCGTTACATTTTTCAAGTAACGGGCACAAGTCTGAGTATAATAGACCCTACAGCAAATTTTGGGCCAACTAGTGACGGCGTTTCAAACCTTCACGCGGGTGCTGAGGTCGGCAACCCTCAGTTGTCATAGAGATATAGTGAGAGTGTTTCAAGCCCTCGCCGCCCTCGCTTTCGACGCTACTCGAAAGATGCCTTTCTATTGCTTCGTGTCACGTCACTCTGTGCACAAAGAGGAGTGAATGATAATAACAAAGAAAAGGTAAGCAATCATGTTTCTCGAATCCGTCTCAACAGCGCGATATCCTACCGCTTTAAGGAGCAAGCAAATGCGCACGAGAAATGCACATACACGTAGGGAATCTAAAGTGGTCTTTTTTTAAGAAAAGCACATGTTCGTGGGAGGTTTTTTTTTTTTGTTTTTACATTATTGAAAATGTGCTCTGGACAGTAGCTGGCCTACCAGTTTTGTAGCGAAAGAACTTTCGAAAGCTGCTTGCTGGAGGCAAGCAACGATGATGTTCCCAGACCCATAAATAATTTGTCATCACGAGAACACTTTAGCGTGATTTTTATTCTGGCGAACACTTTTGCGTCGTATTCTCTTTCGCCATATCCTTGTTTTCTCTTCGAGAGATCCGGTTCTGCGCAAGAAACCGAGGATCGCCGTAGAACGCAACAACGCCAAGCACCTCCGTACGAAAGGCAGATGATTGTGGGTACACAATACACAAGCTATGAAAACTATAAACGTAGAGTTCACAGCAGTTGCCATGGAAGACCTTGGAATTCATTCGCGTACTACAACATATCGCCGTTTCAACTCATAGCGGCTCGAGGTAGCCTTCAGTTACGCCTTTGTATAGCTACGCCGCCGTTTACAGTCGCTCGTCTTCAGGCCGACATAGTACTCGTTAACTTCGTCTATTAGTAAATGATTGATAATCGTTCTCAAACAACTACTCGCTATAGGAGATCGCTGAGAGCAGCGTTATTCGCACTCGCTGCTGCGGCGACGGCCGACATAGTCATGGCGGCGCACTCCGTGAACAGTGTCGCTTGTTGTGCTCTGAAGCATAGTTGAACAGCGCGTCCCAGAGTTGCCAGTATCAATTTTCGAAAGGGTCTATAATGAAAGTAAGAATAATGTACGCACTAAATTCTGATTAAGAAGAGCTGCCGTCACACGGAAAGGCGCGTAGCCCACCGCATGAAGACCTGCAGCACGACGTCTCATGTTTTATTTCAGGCGTCCTTCTTTATGCACGTTATATTTTCTTATGGCGAACGCTGAACAACAAAAACATTTTGGTACGCCTACGTCTGCCTCTGCAACCGTGAAAACTTCGTAAGAAGTACGAAATAAATGTTTTCCGATCGCTGCCACTGCCATCCCCACACCGCGGCGGATGCCATAATCTCGCGCAAAAAAAAAAAAAAAAAAAAAAAAAAAAAAAAAAAATGTTCACTCTGCCTGCCACCGTAAACACAAATAAGAGGTCTTTCAATACCACCAGACCAGTCGCATTTCAACATGCGACAACACAACAAGACACACCAGCGACGACCCAAGCGCATATTCTTCCAACCCAGCGCGGCCACAGAACCTACAGCAGGTGCCCCAAGGCCGGCCAGCTTTCGCCCCAGCCCACCATGGCCGAAGAACCCGACGTACGCCAGGTGGCGCTACGGTATTCAACATGGCGCCGCCTATGATCAATACGGAAACGTGGAGGAGATGAGTCAGAGCACCGAGTTCTGTTTCGAATGATAGTGAATAAAGGAAAAGGTAAGTTGCCTTTTTTTTTTTTTAAGCTCACCGTTCGAACGTGTTCGAACTTCGAATCCCAGCTTCCGGCGTTCGAACCCGAGACACTGCGCGAGGAGCACTGCAGACGACGCTGCTGTTCGCTCTGATTCTATCCGAGCGAACAGAAGAGTCGCCTCCCCCTGCGCGAAGGCTAGCTGACTTTCCGGCTACCCACAATCCTTCCAATCACAGCTCGGGGGCTCTTACCTTCTCCTCAGTTACGTTTTCTGGTGATGACGCGAGAGCTACGTGTGTACTCGTGCGCTCGCGCACCTTGAGAGACGATCAAATTTGCGCACGCGCAGACTTCACACCTGATTTTTTTTACGCGCAGACTTCATATCTTCTAAAATGCCAGAAAAAAAAAAATGTTGTCTCCGAGAATAGATAACAGCTCTGCAACAACGTACAAGAAAAAAAAAGTTTTACACGTGACCGTTTCTAATCGGTCCACATCATGTCTCCTTTGCGCAATCGAAGGACGCCTAACGCGCGCTCCTCTTCCTCCGCGATGTGATGACATGGCTCATGACAAAACGCCGGCGGCAACACGATGTGGTGTCACCAGCGCGGAATGGCCCGCAGTATGATCAAGCCCCGGGCGTGACGTGCCGTGACATTGGAGCTGTCCACGCAAGACACGCATTTCAGCGCACGAGGTAATTTCGGCCGCGTGCACGCGAAGGGGGCGAGGTCACCCAGCGTGTTCGCAGCGAGCGGGCTCACCTCTCCGAAGCGACTCGACAGAACAACACGGTATATCGGCGGGCGGCCAGTCGATTCGGCGTCGAACGAGTTCACCCACGCCCAACAAATGTCTAAGAGCAGACACAGGCTGGCCCACAATGCACGCGGGATGCCAGTCACTGCGCCCTTGGAAGGAACAGAAACAGACACGGGGATTTGAAAGTTTGCTCTTGTTGTTTCTGAAGGTGGCAGTCATAAGGGTTACCAACATATACGAGGCTGCTACCTAATAATAATGATAATCATGTGGTCTTTATTTTCTAGAAATACTTACGTAAAATTAGGTCACAAAAGGTCTAGACCGTGGGATCGGTCTAGACCTATTGTACATTGAATATATTGATAGTGTGGACGACGTATTATGAAGGCATCGTGTTCCTTTTACGTTAGATACTCTAGGAAAGGTGCGTGTTTATTGATGTGCTTCGTCGCGCTTATGCTACTAAATTATATGTTTGTTGCCATAACTTCTTTGCCAGATGTACCAGCACGAGCAGTTTTAACTGTTGCTCTGCATGCCCGAGCACTCGTAAAATTACGTATGTCAAACTAGGTATCAACCATTCGGTTACCCTCACAAAGACCTGTGTGTTATTTCGCACAGTGCGAACCACGAAATGTCGGCGTCAGTGTGATACCCAAAATACATTTAGTGAGTGTATTTATGTATTACATCGCTGCGAATCGGAAGAAGATATAACCTCGCATTAATCAATTCTGAAACCAACATCTGCTTTTGTTATGAAAGGTTAAAAACTCCTTTAAAAGGAACCAGCTCTCGCCGATAAGCGCGAGATCGCGAGCTGATTCGCCGATTCTTTAAAGGAGCTCGTTCTGAAGGCCTTTTAACGTGCCCGTCTGATAGGAGTACTATACTTTTAACACAGACAAGGATTTAGGACACAAATGACACACACATGCGACGACACGCTAACGCAATCGCTGTCCCCAATGGCTACCTTTTATAATCATTTGAAAGAAGTCGGTTGGTCAGTGACCAGCTCGTCCGTGAACGATGTTAGAAATATGGTGATGCTCTCGCACCGAATTATTTCTCAAATATTGTTGCTAAACATCCCAAGGAATGTACATCTTAGTAAAAAGTAACGGTACACGCAGTAATTATTTCAGACAGTCAATAAAACAGCGTTCCAATAGGTTCCCAGCAGCCATGTTCTCGCTTCCCCGCATAGCAGCTGCAGTTGCTGCCTGTCGCACGTTCGAGGCAGTAAATAGTTAGTAAAAATTTAGTAACGATCAGAGAAAGGTACTAATCTGCATTTACTAACCTTTTATTGCCTACAGCGAGTTTGAGGTAGTCAATAGTTAGTTAAAGGTAATAACTGTAAGAAAAAGGTATGTAACGGCTGCCGCTACTATCTTTTTTTTCTAAGAGTGTAGCGTTGGCTGCCCCTGGACTTAAGGTGACACGAAGTATAAACAGCGATGCCTTCACTTGATATCAAGATCTGCCGTACCAGACGTGACCAACGTGTCGGTCGTCTGCAGCAGGAAAAACAAACTGTGCGACGCGCCTGGCATCTCGTAGTATACGCCATGCCGGGTGACGAGCGTGCAACCAAGAAAACGAAAGCTGATGTGATCACCGGAATGTACAATCATTTGCCCTTCCCGTTTTTTGCGCCGGCGTGTAAGCACGCGGCCGAGTCGTCCACCCTATAGCCAGACCAGTCGGTTGCGCAACCGACGAGCTGGCTGGACCGTATCCTCCCTCCCCCCGTGCATCTCGCTGAAGCCTTCCTGGCTCCCTCCGTGAGACTTTCCACGACTCTCTTTGTGGAGAAAAGCTCGTTTCCCTCGATCGTTGCGCTTCGCACGCTTTGATGGGTCCGTGCCTCCCTCTCGCTTTCGTTTTCTTGCGACATTAGCATTTGCGTTCTGTCTGTCCTTACTTAAACTTGTTGTTCGTTCTACTACTTTTGTCGGATGATGCGCCCGCTGCTTTTTCTCTGCGTGGCCGCCGCCATTATTAGCTGTCGCGTTCCTTGACTGCCAGATTCTTTTTTTTTCTTTTTGCAGGTCTATATTGTGTAACTATATTATGCACACTGTGCCGTAACTATATGTTACTGAGAGCTGGTGACCACTAACTATGTAGGGTGACCAGACGTCCCGTTTTGGCCGGGACAGTCCGTTTTTGAGGTCCGCTTCTGCCGTCCCAACTTTTTGTCCCAATAAAGATTCATGTCCCGTTTTCGGGACATCATTCTTTTTCTTTTTTATATATGTGCGCAGACTTTTACAGCCGAGTCTTGCAGGATAAAGTCCCGCTTAGGAAACTTCAGTCGTCGGCAAAATACGCCTGCACACCAATGAAGGACCCGAGGCAGGAGCTTCCAAATGAGTGCATGCAACTGAACCGTGAGTGGGACTGTTCCCTAGGCCCTAGGGCTTAGTGCAATATGGTAACGTTTTGAAGTGGGAGCTGTTATTTCATTAAAGGTTTTCTCCCAATCTCAATCTTTAAAACATCGACCCCCCCCCCCCCCCCCCCCCCCCCCCTTCCCGCCGCTGCCGCTGCTGGGATGCCCCGTTTTCTATCTTGAGGAATATGGTCACCCTATCACTATGGGTCCCTGGCATATGACGGGGACTCACGTTGACTCGACAATTTCGTTATTCTTCGTGGCTATAGACCCTTTTCATGTTTACAAACATGAACTGCCTCCTGCGTCCCAAGCAACTTCCGGTCGCTCCGTCTTTGAAAGTATGTCGAGCTTGCCTATGTCGCCAGTGCTAGAAAGCATAAACGCTACACGCACATAAAAGTTGGAGATTTAACGAGGGCCCTCGGCTGGTCAATTTAACGTCTTGGAGGAGGCAAGTTGGTTTACAAGAGTATTCGAAAATATTTATCATATCTGGGGGTTCTGCGTTCTTTTGGCGTTCACCTGGAGAATTGGTGGTTAAACGTTTCATCAACATTTCAAACAGCGGTGTTAGGGTGGGCTTTGTTCGTACTTTTTATGAACCGGAAGTTCTCTGGGACGTCAAAGACTAGAACAACTCCTGGTGGCGTTTGCCATGAAAAGGGTCTATATACTGTATGAGGTCGCAGCCTCACTCGGTTAAAAGCCTATCGTGAAGGAACATACGAAATAACATATACTTGCCTTTCTGTTATCGTTCGCCGTATTTAATATTTATAGGTATCACGTAAAAATTTTCGGACTGACGAAAGTGAACTCCACGGTTTTTCACTACGAAATGGTAATTTAGTTTAGCACAAATATGTACTAAGATTGCCCACATCGGCGCACATTAACAAAAATGTAGGAAAGCTTAAATAGTGCATCTTGATTTGAGTGGCTTTGTCTAAAAAATTTGTTTCTTTCACTAAATTTGTTTTCTATTTGTTTTTTTTTTAAAAAGTGCATTTTAACAACAGAAGTTATCGCGGCAGTGTCGCTCAATATAAAACACTCCAAAGGCCCGATTCGATCCCGATTCACGTATTGCTATTTTGCTTGCGAATTCGCGAGCGATTGCGACGTCGGGCACCACAACTTCCTCCAAACTATTATCATTTTTTTTTTTTTGCACGAGCAACGTTGCAATTGCGAAATCGCAAGTAAAATCGCACCATGTAAATCAGGCTTCACATGGTTCAATTTTGCTTGAGATTTCGCAGATTCGACGTTCTACGCCACAATATTCACCACATATTTTTTTTTTTTTTTTTTTGCCGCATGAAAGAAGGCGCAATTGTAAAATCGCAAGTTGGACCATGTCAGTCAGGCATAACCGCGCGCTATCTTTTTGTAAAACCAATTTGGTGATTATAACTATTTTTTTAGAAAGAGTATTAATGTTATTTTTATTTTGTTTAATTGTATTAGATAACGACAAAGACTTCTCCTAGCGAAAATAACTAAAAAAAAAACGAAACAAAACATAAAGCTTTATTTCTTAAATGAATAATTTTTTTTCGTTCAATAACGACAGCAATACATTGCCTAAAGATGTCACACAAAATGCATTTATGAAAGTAGCCGAACAAAAAAAAATGTGCAGGCTCTTTTTGTAATTCTTTTTTTAAAGTAACGTGTGTATCTAAGATGGTTTGAGATTCATTTTAGTAAATGAATTTTTCCAGGAGGGCTGTTGGCCCACACACAAAAATGTTTATGTGCATGATATAGACGAGTATCGACCAATGCAATTTGTCAGGTCAGAATTGCTCTATAACAGCACGAACCTAATAGTTGTCAGATGTGGTGCAGGTCCAAGGTTCCTGACACATTGATAAATTGTTGAGGTAGCCAACATTTTGCGTAACACTTACATACTTACCTGCAGTAGACCGTTCCCTCTTTTTAAATTTTTTATAGCACTTTGTACAATATCACGGAGTCTTGTTAACAGTCGATCTGTGCAGCGGGGCGACCCACACTACTTGGTGTCCGTTCCTCCTTTGTGTCCGGCCTTATGAAACTCCAAGATTCGTGCGTTATTTTCGGCTCGCTCAAACCCAAATTTATTCAAAGCCTTGGCCTGGCTCACATGGGCACTAATACTACGTTTAACGTAGTTTTCTCTTGAGTCACTTGAGTATTCACTAACCTATACCAATGATTTTGCTGAAGCGGTGTCAAAGGATACTTAGTTTGGTTTGAGCAGACGAGAACAAGACGCTGTACATGGTTGAAGAGAATGCAGCCTAGAGAACGAGAGGCTGTCAAAATTAAATTATAATTATTCGTCGAACGTAGCAACATAAAGTTTCTCGTGGATTTCAATCACGTTACTTTTCAATGTGTAGTCCCTTTCCTCCGTATTGCAATAACGTCATCTGATGCAGAAAACAAAAGTAGGTTGTTTGGCAGCAGGTGCAGCAGGCGCGCGTTCGATCACTTCCTCATTCCTGGTTAACGTCTTCTTTTCTAACGCACCTTCAGTGATGCAAGGACAGGAATAAATATATAAATAAGTCCCTCCGAAGCGAGATTCGAACTACAAACCTCTAAATAGATGATGGGGTAGAACCGTCCACCCCAATTTCTGTGTTGTCATCATTGTGCGAGCAGCCGCGTGCGGTGCGCAGCCAATCATAATACTGAAAAGAAGCGCTTTTTTGTTTTAATTTTAAAAGCTTTATTTTATTACGTACACTGCTTGCTTCGTGAATGACTCTTTGACATTTTTATCGGATAACGCCACAATCTGATTGGGTGCGAAGCGATAATGAGATGCTTACTATGCCCTGCGTTTCTTAAATTGCCGATGTTTACACCAACGTTTTTCTTTTTTTTTCTATCCTTGGGGTTGTTTTTTTCTTTTTTCGCGCATATTTCCGGGCGTTTTAGTTACTTCGGGGCATGTCGCACAATTAAACCGGGTATTGTCGCACGATCAACGAGACGGAAAACGCACCTTTGTCTCACAAAACGGTGGAAGCTGTCAAGGTTCGCTGCAAAATATAGTTTCACGCCTGCGCCGCACGGTAAGAAGCACAATGGATTTATTGCTATCGGGCCCAGGCAGACGTCTTGACCTTGACTCGGGTCTACATGAATCCAAAGTCATTTTCGACTCCGCGAAATTCCTCCAGCTGACGTAAAAGTACGACGGAGCGATTTCCATTGTCCTCCGTCCGCCGGCGAGCAAGGTCGAATCCTAAGTTGGAAAACGGCGTCGAACAAGAAAAAAAAAAAAAAAAGCCGAATGACCAAATTAAAAAAAAAAAAAGAAAACCAATTCTGTTCTCATATCGCCCCTGAACAGTGGCAGTGCTGATGACTTTTCGCGTTGTTCTCATTTTATGCTTACCGTGACACTAAGTAGTCTTTCTTTGACAAACGAAGGTCGTCAAGGCGGTATAGAGTCCGACTTTCTCGCTACAGTGCAGCTTTTGCCATTACGGATCATTATTTTGTGGATTCATTCCTACACTTTTGTTTCATCTGTGGACAACAAGAAAATCGGCAAATGTCTAATTTCATTCGCCTTTCAAGCTTTATGGGGTATGCTGAACGATCCGGCTTTGTTACAGCTGCGAACTAAAAGAAACTGCCCGAAAAGCATTAATATTATGCACACTGCGTGACACTGTTAACGCGAAAAAAGAAATTGCCATTTTTTTTTTTTTTTGCATTTACGAATTAAAGCGCCGTTATCAAAACTACTCTTGTGGTAGAAATTAGTCATTTGGGACACTAGCCAAAGCGATAAAACTTGATAACCACCCGTACCATTTTGAAGTAAAACGGAGAGACGTACCAATGTCGTGTTCGCGCTAACAGAGTCCCGCAGTGTAGATTAAGACCCTCCCTTGTAGGCTGTATTCTCGGGTAATTTCGTTAGCATGTGCTCACGAGAAATAATTCACGCACCTTTTCGCCGTCCGGGTCAGTCCTCATGGTCCAGCTTGTCCTTCAGCAGTAATCCATGCTGGGAACCGACGCCGCCGCTCATTCACGTGTTCACTGACACTCGCTGGCCGCACTCCGGAACAGCACGGACTCGAAGACCGACGAGCCAGAGACGTAAATATCAAAACATCCGGGTAAAGAAAAGTAAAGGAGAGTTGTACAACTTGAAATCGAAAAGCACAGGCCGGTATTCCAGGATTATGACAAAAACCTTGAGCTCTAGCTTTGACGTCCACCGGCAGACACTTCTGGGTCCTGAAGATGCACCGCTTAGGTCCTGGTACAAACTGTATTGTTATGAACTGCCGGCGTCCACAATGCACAAATTCACGAAGCCACCGGAAGACACTCCACAAGTCGGCTCACCAACAATGTAAAGGACGTATGGAGGCGGTTGATTTCCCGTTGTCTCCGAGCACACCCTCACGGAACGCACCAGGCGCAAAGTAGTCTCTCGAAGCACCGGGCGAGTCGGCGTCTTCCAGCCTCCTCTGCAGTTTGCGGATGCTGCGATGCCCACCCAGCGGCGACCGCGGACGGAAGGGAGAGTGAAGCGTGCGGCAGCAGGGCGTGCTGCGGCAGCGTCTGGAAGGAGCTGAGCGGTCCGCAGCGTCTGGAAGGAGGCTGCCTTTTTGCGGAGCTTTGCTCTTCTCGCTGCCGGCGGTGGCACACGGAGCGGAGGCGAGGACCCCTCGCAGCAAGCGGAGGAGGCGGAGGAGGTGCTGCTGTCCACATGGCCACTCGCCTACCTGGCCTCCCTGGTCGGCTGCCGCCGTGCCTGCCCCGGCCAACCTTGGCCAGGCCGCCGCTGTGGCCGTCGTAGACAGCTTCCGCGGACCGCGCCCTGTCGCCCGCCGACCAGGTTGCTGCCCGCTCTCTCCTGTTCACCCTACGGGCTGACAGTGCAGTGGGGGCTACGCGCTCGCCGGGCCAATTAACCACCAGCTTTTCAGCACCTGTCCCCCGCTCTCTCTACGCGTGAGTATGGGCGGGCGGAAGCACAATCACGAGGAGGCGAAAGATATACCTACGACTGGTTCAACGAGCACGTAGCTCCCACCGCGCAGTCAGCTTAGGGACGAATGGAGTCTAGTACTCGCTTTGCATCGGCTTGCAGGCCAGCTTTCCGGGGTGCTACGTGGGATCCCTCCCTGGCTCGCTGGGAGGAGGAGAAACAGTTCGCCCGCTCTCGATTTTGCCGTCTGGAGGGAGGCCGACAGACTTTTTCCGGCTCTGTGACGTCGAAAAGCGGAAGACACCGGTGTTACTTTCGAAGATGGTTAGAGTGAGGCCTTGACCGTCTTTTAAAACTATCTTTGCCCTTCAACGTTTTTCCTGCAAATTTGCCTGAATGACACAGCCCATCTAAGTATTGACTTTTGAGATGGTGGCAAGGACAGGCATTCACTACAGTCTAAAAAATGCCTTCGCGTCTACTTACCCGCAAAACAATCAAAGAGCCAATCATTGCGATCTAGGAAATCAGCTGAGCGAATGACGAGGCGGAAAATCTGTTTAGACCTAAAAATAAAGTCAGCGCTGTGGCATTACGCAATGCAAAGCGTTATGTTTGCATTGCGTAATGCCACAGCGCAGACTTAATAGGGAGTTTTAGAATAGCGCACGCTAAAGCTTTGCGTGCGCAAAGAATAGCGTCGTCGCCACTGCGCATGCTCCGAACGCAAACCAGGTTTTGCGCTTTACGTGCGCAATTTTAGCGTGCGCTATTTCTCGGAAATAGCGTGCGTACGCAAAAAGTCTTTGCGCTTCTCCAAGGAGGATTCGTGATGAGAAGTTGGCTAAAGCCAAGACGAGCAGGGTTAAAAAAAATGGCGGCTTCCAGGACTATGTCGGCGGCTGCTTAGGCGGCGTCGTGAGTGCGACGTCGGCGGCATCCTCGCGACTGAGATTTTCAATACGGGACGACATTGTACTCGGTTTGGAAACGATCACCGGCAACTTGACGCTTGTGACGCGCGAACATTTCTCGGCGAAGGTACGATGTGCGAAGGTCGGTACACGAGACCTCTCTTGCCGAGGCGACGCAAGCGGACACGACCGGTCAACCGCTCGCGTCGCATTCTCACGTTTAAACAAATCCAAAAATCTCGTTTTTTCTAAAGTTACAGCACTTTGTGTGTGAAATAAAAATTGTGACTGTATCTTGGTGGTGTCGCAAGTGCGAGATGCTTGGGCTTTTGCGTCGCGACGGAGAAACGCTATTCTAAAACACTCTCGCGTCGCGCGCGCTAATCCAAGCGCTAAATTTAGCGCTAGCGTGCGCTAAAATTGCGTACGTTATTCTAAAACTCCCTAATTTTAAAGTCTAAACAGAGGTTCCGCTTCATCATTCACTGAGCTGAATTCGTAGATCTCAGAGATTGGCTCTTCAAGTGTTTTGCGGGTAAGTACACGCGCTGGCATTTCTAAGAGTGTAGAGGCTCTGTGCACGATTTTAAGTAAAGTTATTTCAATTTGAATAATAATAATAATGTTGCGCTTATGTTTATACAGTCGGAAGTTAGTCAGCCTCGATCGGCGTCTGGTGTATCAGCTGTAGACGAGAAATTTAGCCAGTGCAGTACAGCCGCTCTTTTTAACGTGCACCACGCAGAAGTGATACACGACCGCACGCCGGTACGATGCTCATCCAGATCAAAACGGGCAGGGGTGGGGATTAAACCCATGGTCCACAGGTTCTGCAGCTTGAGCTTTCGCTTTACATGCTCCGAGCTGGTGTGCGCTAGCGTCTTTAGGCCACCCCCCCCCCCCCCCCTTTCAATTTGAAAACTACAATAATGTCCAGTTCGCCTGTTCACACATACATTGCGGCGAGGGGTATTAACACCACGCGCGCATCACGAGACGAAAACGCGAGGCTTTTGCACATTCCCCTACAAAAATATGTGTGGACGTCCTATGTCCATACTTTTGCCGTTCTATTACCCCTTTGTCCATCCTATGGATTCCCGTAGACAGTTCTTGGACCATGTATAGACTGCTGGTTTGCCATAGCACGGCCACAAGAACGCTATAGGGATCTCCGTGAAACAAAAAGTTTTTCATTCCTTTCTATTTCCATGCTATGGTCCTGGCGAGTCTATGGACATCCTATTGCCTCTCTATGGTGTGCGCTATATATTGGTATATTATTAAAGTGAGGACGTAGATGTTTTCTTTAAATGTATGGAGGTGTCCGATTTAAAGAGTTGTTAATTAAGCGCCGGTCATCAATATGTTACATTGATATCTGGAGGCATGTTCAATCTCAGGGTGTATTTATTGTGGAGATGGAAGTGTTCAGTGTGTACCGAAGTGATTCCTTTACTTTCTCAGTGGGAGGTAGGTGTATGTGGGTCTCTGCGGCACCTGTAGATATTCGAAACTTTCACGACCCATAGGGGGCGCACTGGTGCCCATCAAAATGGCGGTCCTCTGGATGATCGTCGTTGAACAGCGGTACAGGCTGGGTCTGCGACGCCTAAGTAATGCTAGTTTTGCTATCAGAGCCTTACGTTATTTTTTCACGTCAGGAAAGTGTAGGCAAGCCTTTTTATTATGAGGCCAATCATCCAGGAGCTACGGAGCACGATTCTCACACCGCGGTACTACCATCGCTTAAAGTTGCGAATACCCTCTGCAGACTGAATGCTTTCTCTATGGACCCCGTAGGGACTCCGTGCAGACCCCGTATGGCTTCTCTGCAGACCCCATAAGGACCCTGTATAGACCCTGTATGGCTTCCCTGTGGACCCCGTACGTACTCCTTATGGACCTTGTATGGCTTCTTTGCAGACCCCTAAGGGCCCTACACTCTTAAAACTAACTTTTACAAAGCACGTTTTTGCGTAAAAACAAAGGGGAAAAAGTTCTTCTTGTAGGAACCTTTATTGGAGATAAGTACAAAATGACAGGAGCGTGATGTTGGCATAAACGTTTAGCTTATAGGGTTTTGCGGCACAATTAATATTGTTTTTATACAGCCATGACTCACCGGTAATTTCAGGTAGCGCGTCCCGACTTGGGTGCGTCCTAACTTCCGTGGCAATTCGCGGCGCGTCCGTTTGGGAGACGGGGGTTGGCATCCCTGAAACCCCTTCTACCGTATATGTTTCGGCGCCAAAATGGCCGATTGAAGCCAAAATAAAACAACAGTCGCACGCTGTCGAAAGTCGATACTCCCTAACCAATACACGCGGTCGTGCAGTTCTCCGAGTGGCCGCTGCGGGAGAAATGGCGGCGTTGCGGTCGCAATTAGTTTGTTTTGGAGTGTGGATCGGTGCCGCTTTTTCAGTTTCAGTTCTAGTAACGTTGGTCAGTGCGGACTCCGTAGCGGACCCCCTGCAGACTCAGTGGCTTCTCCATGGACCCTGTAGAGACTCCCTGTAGACCTTGTATGGCTTTTCTGCTGACCCCATGAGGACCCTGTGTAGACCCTGTATGGCTTCCCTGTGCACCCCCTAGGAACTCCCTGTAGACCTCGTATGGGTTCTCTGCAGGCACCCTATAGACACCGTAAGGAGCCTGTGTAGACTCCCTATAGAGTTCCTATGGACTCTATATGATGTCTTACTATAGAGAGGGTATAGGATGACCTCATATCATCTATAGAATAGGACGTCCATAGAACGTCCGTTGGCCAATATTCTATAGGGCAGCCATAGGACGACTCCACGAAGGCAACAGCAGTCATGGTCTGCCTATAGATGCCTTATGTTCTGCCTATGGACTTTGCTCTATAGAACGTCCTATAGACGCTTTCAGCGCGCGCCAAATTGAGCCGCCATAGCCGACCTTCTCTTGTCTTACCGAGATGCCGAGCCACTGAAGCGGGCGTTGACGGGTCTCCACAAGGGCCTATGATGGCTAGAAGGACGCGGCAGAATCTAAAATGGTAATGACCTGACCTACTGTGGTAATGATGCAGTGGAGCGAACGGAATCAGAACAAACAAAAACTGAAGGTCGGTTATGGCGGCGCCCATGCACAGCTGCCTGAAAGCGTCTATACTCCGTTTCACCTTATGTTGTACCGCAGCGAAGGCTAGAAGCGCGAGCTCATAGCGTTGGCAGCTGCCCTTGGTGCACGAGAGCTTGTGCCGTCGAGGTGTGCCATAGAGCAAGGAGCTCGCGCTTGTAGCCTTTCCTGCGGTACGCCATAAGGTGAAACAGAGTATAGGAGTGTCCACACATATTTTTGTAAGGGTTGCAAAGCCTGACGTTTTCGTCGCGGGATGCGCGTGCCGTGGAGAAATCGCCGGGATTTCTCCCTCGTGTGAATACACACAGAGCTAGCTGACTTAGCGCCAAGCGCGTGCTGACGGGAGCGTTCACCTGATTTTTATCGCACCGTTAAAACTGTTGCTTGTGGCAGGCGAGAAGTAGCCGACGACACGTGTGGGAACCGGCCTGAACAAATCCGCGCTACTCGACAATAGGTGCGCTTGTTTGCTCCCAATTGACCATACGTCTTTTCTCCAAGCACTTCCATTTAAGCTGCGCCATGTTTTAATTTTATTATTTTTTTTTATCGCGCACCATTGACACACATAAAGTACCAGTTGCCTTGCCTTTTAATTTCCTTTAAAGCAATTTCATCTTATCAGTGTCCTCGGGACGAATTAGAGCCGTTGACAAGACGTAAGCACACAACCAATTCATTTTAACTTAAGAAATAGGCCTGCCTGTCAAGCCTCCTGAAAACAATCGATATTTCCTTTATCTAAGAAGACTCGAGCACCCGCAAACATTGTGGCACCTCACAGCGACTGATCAATGCTCTCTTCCGGGTGGAGTGTCAGCAAAACCTCCAAGTGCACATATGTGACGAGCGCTGATTCATTCAGTTCGTCACGCCATGATTGATTGTTCGCTAAGCCCACTAAATACTTTACTGCTGCCGTCGCGAGGTTCTTGGGGCAACAATGAAGTCGTTACGCAATAGCAGGCCACGGAGGTTTGCGCAATTCGAAAAACCGATGATGCCGAGAGGAGGAGTGACCCTCTGCAATTCACTCAAAGTCCCTGAAATTTTAAACCGGTCCTAAGCACTTCTTTGCGAGTTGACGTCCACTGAAAATCAACGCACCGAGAAGAATTCTTGTTTGGTTGTTGGAATAAAATCACGTGCCATAGAACTAAGGGTATTCTGCTCATTCTTTGTTCCGCCTTCCTAAGAGATCAAAACACAGCTCGTGTCTCGCTCTACCGTAGTCTGCAAATAGTAATGTTTCAGTTCGTATTATGATAGTCACAGTAGTGTTACAATTATTATGTTACCCTTATAATGACGCTTTAGAGAGAGCCCCAGAATCAGTCATTTATCCTATTGATTAATTTAAACGCCAAGTGCACTCTGCCGAAGTTCGAAACTACGTTGCGTTCCAGTCCTTGGCTATCTTTTGAGAGATGGTCGGCATGAACGCGGCACGTAAATACCCAATGTTAAATTACCCTACAGCATTACAGATACTAGTTTTGAGGCGCGAACTGAAAAATCACTCGGAGCTCTGTAATGTGACACCTAATTTGACCCTCCGCACCTTTTATTTCATTAAGTGGAACAGCAATCAACAGTTGTTTCTGCAAAGCGCATTATCGTCGCTCATTTCCTCCCCTAGGGCGTGCAAGGGCTTCACCCAGTGTTTCCGACGCCAACGCGGCTCCGTCATCGCTTCCACGTTCGATCTCGTCCCTTTTTTTTCGCTTTTCCTCCGAAGACTTTCTGGGTCAAGCACGCTTTCCGACTCTCACCGCGCCCCGCGAGCAAGCAACCATCCAAAACTCCTCTTGCGTAACTTGTCGGAGGGTTACGGGGAACCGGCGAGCGCCACTCTTCCATCACGCGTGCTGTCGCTCTCGGTTGACAAACGTTCTTGGCGCCTGACAAGTCGTTCGCCTCCTCGTACCATGACGCCTTTCCCACGACTCGCGACCTCCGGGTCCGCGATTCCGGGCGCGTGACGTTGTTTCTATACTTCATGATCTACGGGAACAACGTGGGACAGTCTTTGAGAGCTATACACCGTTTCCCCGTACGATGGACCGCAGAGGACGGTATACGAGCCATCGGAGCCAATCGAATGCCGAGTGAGTGTCACGTGACATGCGGAAGGGACAAAGTGACTCACAGACGCCTAGTATACGTGATATCCTTGACTGCGCTGGATTGACTCCGATGGCTCGTAGCTTCCGCAGCGCTCCATTGTAAGGTGGACTGGTTGTAGAATACTACGTGCCCCAAAGTTTACCGGAAGCGTCCGTTGCGGAGCTGTCATGTGAGAAAACCTTCTCCTTGTTAGTGCCCCCGAGTCTTTTACAAGCGGCGATCGAAGTCGCCTTGGGTTCGTTTCTCGCCCAAAGAAAACATTTTTGAAAAGCGTTTCGGATCCGTAATGTTCGGGTGAGTCTCGTTCCTGGCGCTCTCGTTGGGATCGCAGACCGGAAGGACAGGCAAAGGATAACCTGGATGAAGAGAAAGTCGTTGTTACTTTTTGAATTTTTCTTACCCTTTTTATTAGTAAAGGAGATTGTTTTTTGTCGTTTGTCGGGTTCCAAAACAATGACTATACAGTTTTCTGATCACACTCCTGAAGGTTTCATGATCACGGTGGTGAAAAGAAAACGTTTCTTTTTTCTGTGTGTGTGCGGTGTACTAAATTTGTTTTCTGTTGACATCTGTTAGAAGGTTGGCGAACCTAACGAATTTGTAACAAAAAAGTGAACCCTAAGAAAAACATACATGCGGAAATAATGCAAACGGGGGCAAAAAGTGCAGGTTATAGGGATTCCGTCTTCACCATGTGTTTATCAGTCTCACCAGACAGTAGACAAAGGAATGACCGTCACGGTAAGTTGGATCATTAAATAAAATCTGTTCATTAAAGTTGTGAAATATGGGTTTTATGACTATGTGTCAATTACAATATTGACTGCAATTTCTAACCAGACCAATTCGACCAATTCGAAGAATTCGCGAAATAGCAGTGGTTTCCTATATATTCATCGAGCATTTTCCGCGTTTTTTCGACCCATATCAAAATTGAGCGCCAAGCGAGCGCTGCAAGCCCTGCCCACAATGACGCTTGGAAAGTGACGTCTTCGTTTAGGTCGCATCATCACTAGTGTGCCGTCGGCGAGTCAATCAGTGATGTGCTACCCAGATAGTGACGACGTGACTGAAACGACATATCGCTCTTCTAAGCGTCATTTGGGCAGGACTTCCAGCGTTTTTGTTTCGTGCAATTCTAGAATAGGGTGAAAAAACGCGAAAAATAATCGATAAATATCTTTAAACCATTGCATTTTCGCAAATCCTTTAAGTTGGTCTCGCCTCTAACAGTGACTGCCGTCAATGCTGCAATTACGACATGCCTCATAAATTTAATATTTAGAAAAGTTATTTAACATACTTTAGCTAATTAACCAGCTTACCGTAGCGGTTATTTCCTTATTTAATGCCCGCCAAGCCTTCGAAATATTTGGTTGAAGACGGCAACCATGCAACTCAGCACCCACCCCCTCCTCTTTCCCCTTTAACAAATTTGATCGAGTTAAAATCGAACAGTTTGAACATGTGTGATACAAGAGTCGTGCAGTTTCGAAACACTGTAAATAATCGAGCACTGACTAAGCATTCTTGGCGACAAGAAAAAAGATGGTCCAGCTTTCTTACACGTATCCAGAACTAGTAACGTTGTTGTTCAAACACGCGCGTGGGAGACAAGTGGAATGGGCGAGTTGTGGAAATACAAGATGGCGTCCCCACAATTTGGTGCACCGCTGCGTCTATAAATGTTCTTCAAGCGACTGCACGCACGCGCTTTATATATTGCTTCACTTGTTTCTAAAATAGAATACAATGTACTACTTTAATTTCGGAGTTCATCGAAACACTCAAATGATGACACAATAATTTCCGCATAGAATCATAACCTCACACTCCCTTTGTACTTGGTTGCGCCGGAGTAAAAAAAAAAGTGTAACCCTTCCTGCTTCTAGGTTACAAAAAAGTTAATCATGCATGCACGGCTTTGGACATTTTAAGTTATACCCCTTAAAGGGGTCGTGAAACGATTTTCCTACTTCTTCCTCCTTAGCTTCAATCCTCAACTCAAATGCGAATTGTGAAATCACGTCGTCGTGACATACTTCGGCGCAGGTGCGATGACTCCTAGCTTCCACTGTGCTTTTTATGCACACCATAGAACTTGTCATTCCCCAGTGATGATAAGTTCCGTCAGGACACTCATTGGCTACGAACGCGAATCCGAATATTCGTTGACGGATTTATTGTTGACGAGTGCATACCTCCGAGTGACGCAGGTCTCGTGTCCAATGCGTGAGCTGGGCTCGGCTGACGTCAGGTTGGCACCGCTGACGCGCTTTGAGAACTGCGGATGTATCATAGTGAAAAAGCGGAAAGCTTTCGAAGGAAAGAAGGTACAAAATAGTCCGCTATATTTTCAAATGTTCGTACCGAAAAGCTGGCTGTTGACTTTCTACCCTCTTTCTTTCGGCCAACTAAACGATATGCGATTAGTAAAGTTCCAATTTAAAATCATTTATCCCAGCCCAAAATTTGTTTCATGGCCCCTTTAAAATTTCAAACCCCGTGCATATCGAGCGTGATTATTTATTTACTTTGATGTGATTGAAAAGATTGCGCAGAAAATCTTCCTGCACCCGCGAGAGTGTTTTTCGGCTTGTCAAGGAGCTAACAAGCTCTCAGTGTTGTACACGTTCCTCGAAAAGAGGAACGGAAGCTCGTTCCTCGTTCCTTTTGATTTATGGAACGCGTTCCCGTTACAAGTTCCATCTGTGAGAAAGGAACTCGTTCCCGTTACAGTTTAAAAAACGGAACGTATCGTTACATATACGTTACATTTGTATTTTGCTAATTACCATATTTAGTTAGATCAAACAAAAGTTTTTTTTTATCTATCCCATTATGGCAACATAGGAATTTGAATGCCGTGATGGAAGGACACCAGGAGAAGAAAACAAGCGGAAGCAAGGTTTCATTTGTTGATGATTCACTTTTAAAAATCTCAGCGTTTTGCCATATTCATGTTTGTGCTAGGCGATTCAGACCGGCCAAATATACTGTTACACCACATTGCACGAGCGTTTCACAACAACCTCACACGTTTCAATCTAACAAAGTCCACTTGTTCGCCTCTCGGTGTTGTTGTCCGCAAAACGAGCAAGTGGAGAGGAGGGTAGGGCTTTCGGAAGGTCAGTCTTGAAAACTATCAGTCCTTCTGTGTGAAGGTTGGATTCGTTGTTCAGTTTGAAGGCGGGAGAAAAAGAGAGGGAATGAAGGTTAATTTTTGTGCATCTAGCCAATGTTCGGGATACAAGGGTGCGTTCGATGTCTGGTAACCTGTTCTTTTGGTGCAACTGTAGGTCTCTTTGTAGAACTTCAGTGATAGCTGTAGTCTTCCTTAGATTTCTGGGTGCATGAGGATTCGCGGAACAAAAGAAAGAAGCCGAGTTTGAAAAGTCCCTTTTTCTGTCTTTTCCTTCGACTAAATATTTTGATTTCTGTACCGCAGTCTCGGGCACTGAAAAGAGAATCAATGCACTAGCTCTCCTGCATCCGACTGTTACCAAGCGAGGACCCCACAAAATAAACTCTACGTAACAAAAAAGTGAACGAGATCCTGCTCTTCGTAAATATATTGTTTTTATACTTTTCTAAAAATTCCCCTCTTAGAAATAATAATAAAAAATTACCTCACTGGACGAAGAAAAAGGAACGCCGCTCCTTCTTCCGTTCCCGTATAAATGTAACACGTTCCCGTTCCAGTTGCACCGATGCAAAATGGAACGGCGGCGTTCCTTCGTTCCTCCTAAAAGGAACGCGTTCCAGGAATGCCGTTCCTTGGAACGCCGTTCCGTACAACACTGCAAGCTCTGTAGTTTTTGCCACAAGGCTGACGCACATATAAGAATATGGAGAAATGGAAAACTAGACAATGTAAACAAGAATATTACTGCGCACTGAAGCGAGTTCGCGCATTTTGTACGGATATTTATTTACTTTGATGTGATTGAAAAGATTGCGCAGAAAATCTTCCTGCACCCGCGAGAGTGTTTTTCGGCTTGTCAAGGAGCTAACAAGCTCTCAGTGTTGTACACGTTCCTCGAAAAGAGGAACGGAAGCTCGTTCCTCGTTACTTTTGATTTATGGAACGCGTTCCCGTTACAAGTTCCATCTGTGAGAAAGGAACTCGTTCCCGTTACAGTTTAAAAAATGGAACGTATCGTTACATATACGTTACATTTGTATTTTGCTAATTACCATATTTAGTTAGATCAAACAAAGTTTTTTTTTTTTATCTATCCCATTATGGCAACATACGAATTTGAATGCCGTGATGGAAGGACACCAGGAGAAGAAAGCAAGCGGAAGCAAGGTTTCATTTGTTGATGATTCACTTTTAAAAATCTCAGCGTTTTGCCATATTCATGTTTGTGCTAGGCGATTCAGACCGGCCAAATATACTGTTACACCACATTGCACGAGCGTTTCACAACAACCTCACACGTTTCAATCTAACAAAGTCCACTTGTTCGAACTTAACAACAGTTGCCTCTAGGTGTTGCTGTCCGCAAGACGAGCAAGTGGAGAGGAGGGTAGGGCTTTCGGAAGGTCAGTCTTGAAAACTATCAGTCCTTCTGTGTGAAGGTTGGATTCGTTGTTCAGTTTGAAGGCGGGAGAAAAAGAGAGGGAATGAAGGTTAATTTTTGTGCATCTAGCCAATGTTCGGGATACAAGGGTGCGTTCGATGTCTGGTAACCTGTTCTTTTGGTGCAACTGTAGGTCTCTTTGTAGAACTTCAGTGATAGCTGTAGTCTTCCTTAGATTTCTGGGTGCATGAGGATTCGCGGAACAAAAGAAAGAAGCCGAGTTTGAAAAGTCCCTTTTTCTGTCTTTTCCTTCGACTAAATATTTTGATTTCTGTACCGCAGTCTCGGGCACTGAAAAGAGAATCAATGCACTAGCTCTCCTGCATCCGACTGTTACCAAGCGAGGACCCCACAAAATAAACTCTACGTAACAAAAAAGTGAACGAGATCCTGCTCTTCGTAAATATATTGTTTTTATACTTTTCTAAAAATTCCCCTCTTAGAAATAATAATAAAAAATTACCTCACTGGACGAAGAAAAAGGAACGCCGTTCCTTCTTCCGTTCCCGTATAAATGTAACACGTTCCCGTTCCAGTTCCACCGATGCAAAATGGAACGGCGGCGTTCCTTCGTTCCTCCTAAAAGGAACGCGTTCCAGGAATGCCGTTCCTTGGAACGCCGTTCTGTACAACACTGCAAGCTCTGTAGTTTTTGCCACAAGGCTGACGCACATATAAGAATATGGAGAAATGGAAAACTAGAAAATGTAAACAAGAATATTTACTGCGCACTGAAGCGAGTTCGCATTTTGTACGAAACATAGAACACGTCCCACGTACCATTGCGGAAGTGTTGCATCGATGAATCACTTAATAGTGTCACGGTCTAAGGGCCCCGTCCCACCAGGAAAACAAACATTGTTAAAGGTTGTTTAACAAGATTCGTTACCATTTCTTATAATGTTGCAAACAATGTTAAAATAAACATTGTTAGCAATCTTTCTATGGGGTTAAATCAAGGGTGCTGTTAGGCTGGTTTATTGTAAATGTCTGAACCCTTGGCGGTGAGGACAGAAGGGAAAACTAAAGGCAACATGAATCTCTACAAACCAATCTTTTTGGAGATTCCTGGTTTCCTACCCAATCTTCACGGTTAAATTGTCT
Organism: Ixodes persulcatus; assembly: GCA_013358835.2. Lineage (NCBI taxonomy): Eukaryota > Metazoa > Arthropoda > Arachnida > Ixodida > Ixodidae > Ixodes > Ixodes persulcatus. The sequence continues at coordinate 734,658 of JABSTQ010009334.1, forward strand.
TTCTACGATTGTGTATTTCCTGACAACAAAGAACAAGGGTTTGAAGAAGAGGTGCCACGAACTATGGCGTCTTAATCGCGTCTTTGACCTGTGTGTTTAGCGTTCTGCACACCGTCCCTTTGTACAGCCCAATATGCAGTTTTGCAGACCATCATGTGCGTGTTCGTGGCCTGCACATGCTTGGCTGCATGCATCAGACGTGGTCCCGTAGTCGCAATAAATTACTCCGCAAGAGCCGACGTGTCATGCTGTCGGATGTCGTGATCCTGGCGGCTGGTCGTTGAAGTTTCGGCGAAAAAGGCGGCTGAACGCAATTGTAGCTGTCGTCAGTGTACCAACTCCTGGCTTATGAAGTTTCCTTGAAGTGCCTAAAGCCCCTTTATCCTGGGGAAAGTGGCACCATTCATTGTTGTGCAAATGCTCGAGACACGTACCGTGCGCCACTTCTGGGAAGAACATGCATCGTCTGAAATCTAGCTCAGTGTTGAGCTGCGCCGCCATGATCTTCCCAAGGGCTGCACGTTGCACGTGCCTCGTGCATCGACGCACCTTGCGCTACTTTTCAAACATGAAGGGGCTTTAGGACTGCCAAGCTGGAGAGCCACGCGCATAGAGCCATCTACCGCATCCACCACTGCTGCTTATGTCCGGTTTCAACTATAGAGGAAAGTCCCTTGATGGTTTTTTTGCTTGTCTTATACCTTTTTTACATTATGTCTTATATTATGTTTTATGCCCTATCTCGGTGAATTTATAGGGATCGAAAAACGCCCTATGCTCGCACTTTTAGTGCGGTAGATGCGAGCAGGCACTTGCACGCCCAAGAAGATGCCAACCAAAAAGCGCTCCAAGACCGCTCCACAAAATCAGCTGACCCATTACAATAGACCGATATCACCAAGCGTTCGGCGCATGCGTGACGCCGCCATAACTTTAGTTCGTAGGAGGCAGGCAGCAGTGCACAAGACGGCTCGTGCCGCCTCATGCTCAACACGCGCAGAGCTCCAGGGCCGGTTTGCTCAGAGCCGTTTATTGAGAGAGTTTGGCCATACATTGGTTTGAATAGGCGAGCATCTCGGGCCAACCACAGGCCGCGAAACAGCCCCTAGCGGTGGTCGCGTGCTCTAAATTTGTGCCACGACTATACTTCGTTTCACCTTATGTGCGAGCGAAGGCAAAACTGGAAGCGCGAGCACGGAAGCTCCGTGCGTTCAGGCTTTGCTCGAGCGCGCGAGCTGGGGAGAAATGCAAAAAGCGCTGGTCTCGCGCTTCTAGCTTTGGCTTCGCTAGCAGGTAAAGTGAAACGAAGTATAATTTGAGCCGTGCCGAGCGGAACTCCGCGTCTCAAGACGCTCGCGCACCCCACCCTTTGCACTGCTTTCTTTCAGCCAGTCTCAGGACGCTGTTCTAGCAGTGCAGACAAAGGCATGGGCACGAGCGCGTGGCTTTGGAAAGTGCCTCCTATGCACGAGGTCTCGTACAAACAATAGCGTTTCGCTGAGCTAGGCTCACGCGCCTGTGCCGCCTTTGTCTTCACTGTCGACATTTGTGAGATGGAGTAGAGGTCTCCTGATTGGTCGACGCTGTGTCACAAATTTAGTTTACGCTCTAAGCGTGGGGGGAATATTCGGCGCTGGCGGCGGCCTTTGCTCCGCCTATTGTCCAAACTCTCCTAATATACGGCTCTGGGTTTGCTCACCTTGCGGCTGCGGCTGCGGCTGCGGCCAAGAGGGATTTTTATGTCACGTGACCAGCTCCATGGGGACAAGGAAGTACCTAGCGTCCCTGCCTAATGGCAGAGAAGTCCGTGCTGCTTCGAGTACAAAAGTCTAATTTCGCTCGCAGAAACTGACTGCAGAGGCTTTCAACTGAAGTCCAATTAACCGCCCCATTATACTTTAGGAGCGGCAGGTAAAGTTACGGCCAGGAAAGGTAAATATAAGCAAAATAAAAGAAAAATCACGCAAAACGAAAGCGGTGGTTGTGTATTTATATATCTGTACCAGCGCCGGCGCGAACAGCGTCTGCTGTAGTCGAGCGGTTAGAGCGCCGGGACTAGTCGTGGCGGCGCAAGAAGTTCAGGTTCAAATCGCGCCAAAAATTCCGTTTTTTTTTTTATGCTCTGGGCGTTTTTTTTTTTTTTTTGCGGAATTTGTTTTACCGCAGGTTCAAGTTCTATACTTTGTCTGACTACACTCTCACTATGAATGTAGACAAGGCCCTATGAGCTCTATAACATTATTGGGTGGGTAGTTGACTCACCAGTTCGTTGTTCATGCGCTCGGAAGAGCGCATTCATGTCTCTGGCTTTCTTTACCAACTTCCGCCATGCCTCCTGTAGCTGCCGTGCACTCCGCGGAAAGCTTATGTCATTGACAATATCATCCTATGCCTGTATCTTCGTTCGCCAGGTAACTGTGCTGCTGAATTTCTCTAGAATGTGTTGTTTTCGTTCTCCAATTGCTCTACTTAATGGACCTTTTCCGAGAAGCGTTCTGCGCACTCGCGAGCGCCCGATGCCAAGCGGCGGAAGTCGACACGAAAAATCGAGGAAATTCGGAAGGAGGCTGTGGATCAGCGAGTAGAACACGTAATTTTCGCATATATATAATTGTGTTACACAAAAAAAGAAAGTGGACGGAAAGAAAAACACGACGTTTGGGTCGTGTTTTTCTTTCCCCTCTTTAAAGTCGCTTTAGGCACGCGCCGCAGCTCAGAGAGCGAAGAAACTGGTAGCGTAGCTCCCATTATCGATTGGTAGCGCAGGTAGGTCAGTTCCTCGATTTTTAGTTCGTGCAGCCACCGCCTGGTGCCGTCGGTATGTGGAAAAGGTCCATTCCATTTGTTGATCTAAAGTCATTTTAGGTGTTTGCGTTTGAGAGATGGTTTGCGATGTCGACGCCTGACTCATTTTTCCATTCGGTTGTGATCGTCTGCTATTCATGCTAAAATTCAACAAGTAATGTGTTAATATTACAAAACGATTGCCACAGCGAGATGTAAAGAGTAAAAATATAACTTTTATCACATTCCATGCAAGTAAAAGTATCATCTTTTTTATTTCGGTTTTACGACTTTCTCAGACGTTTGCCTTGCTATCTTGTCTGTAGGATTTCGCTCAATCAATGCATCCACGGCTGCTATTTTTTTGTGTTTATTTCGTGGAATCTTTTTTTTTAATTGACCCGACTGCAGTGTGTATTAGTACTAAATAGGCGCCTCCTGTTTTTAAAAAGAGTCGTAGTAAGAGCGTTGTATATTTAAAAACATAAAATTGTAGTTGCTGGGAAAGGACGCTTGTTTCGGCCCCGTTGGTGTGAAAGTCACACCGATGCTGTAATCTTGTTGTCCTTTTAATGAACATTATGAAGCGTTCGTACTTACGCGTTAACTTAGTTTGATCTTGGCTTCCTTTTAATGAACATTATGAAACGATTGTAGTAGCGCTTTAACTTGACTTATCGTAATCTTTTTTTTCCTTCCGGTTTGTCGACCCAATAGTTGGGGCAAACAGTAAGAATCGTGTAAGGCGGAGTTGTCCTAGTGGATGATTAGTAGAAAAGATAACACTTAAAAAAGAAAACACACGCGCAGAATTAAAAAAAAAAAGTTCCTGCTGAGATTTGAACTCGGCACTTTCACGCCGCGACGAGATGTCCCGGCGTTCTAACCGCTCGACTACAGCAGACGCTCTTCTCGCGGGCGCTGGCACAGATATCGCCAGTGAATACACCCTATAGACCCGTTGCTCTGGGGCAGGGGGCGCGAGCGCATCCGCAAGACGCGACCATGTTATGATGGCTGAACCATCCAGGTGGCTTTGTAACGTTCGATTTTGCATGTGCCACGTTCGAATGCAAGCATCTGAAGATGCAAGATAACAAAACCTCTAAAAAATAAAAATAAAAAAAAGAATTATGCAGCTCGCGACCGCAGCGTCCCATTAAACATTCCTTTCATCTTTGCATTCTTTCACAGCTTCCGCGAGCACGTATGTTTCACTTTACGTGATAGCGAAGCCGAAGCTACTCGCAAAAGCACGTCCTCCTGAAAGATGCTCGCACTGCACGAGCGCGCGTGCTTGACAGGGACGCTGAAAGCTCGCAGCTCGCTCTTGTAGCCTCTGCTACGCTGGCACTTAGAATGGAACGGAGTAGAAAAAAACTCTAGTGGGGAAGCGTATTGACGCATGCTCGAAACCCGAGCCAAATATTCTATTTTGCCCGTCTGGAGCGCTGCTCAAAACTTGAGAGCTACAGGCCTATGCACCAGACTCGCGCTTTGTGCGGCACTTGGAAGCAAATGGCGACGCAGCCAGGGACGGATTTAAGAAGGGGGAGGGGGGGAGGGGGGGGGCGACCGTCCCTCCCTCCTTCACTCCTAAGCCCCCCGAGGGAAACTTCTTTTTATGGCGAAATGACATACATACGCTTTTAGAAAGAAATGTTAAATTTTTGGTGAAATGGCATATATTAGGTCAACCGTAAAGACAATAGATTTGGGCAACGCTTGGCCTCTGACGTAACATCTGTCCGTGACGCCGGATATTTCCGCAACCTCCCCACCCCTCCCCTTTTTTTGCTATGTCAAATGCCCCATCCTCCTCTACACGGACCCATAAATTCGCCCCTGGGCACAGCACTGAAATCAGCTGCCCTTGAAAGAGAATGATGGCAGACACTCGGTCATGGCACATGTCTCGCGCGTTCGCACAACAATGGTTGTTGGCACTTCTAATGTGGAATTCCTTCGGCGGATCTGGAGCGATCCAAAGCGCTCCATATTCGCGCTTTTCGTGTGGTAGATGCGAGCGCGCGTTTGGTTCGCTCAAGAAGATACCGACAAAAAAAGCGCTCCAAACGCGAAGCGTGACTTTTACACTGGCGCCATCTATTGAGTAACCCTGGCCAACTTCCTGTCTTCACATATTTCTGGAGCTAGAACTGAAGGTTATGGAGTATTTTCCGAGGTAAAATATACGCAATAGTTTATGAGAAATGGTTGCTTACGACATCGCCAGAAATATTTTAAGACCACGGTGAAGGAATCGTGTGTAAACAAATCTTGAAAACATACGCTGAAAGGTTCCAGGCTGCCCGATAGATGGGGCCAGTCGTTCTCTCGTTGTAAACAGTGACAAGCGATTGCAACACAGTCGGTCACAGCCGAACGCAAATGCAGGTACTAGCCTTTCAACTTTGTTTTAATGCGGGGAGAAGACTGAGAGTGGAAATTCTTGTCTTGGAATCTTTGTTGTCCGCAGGGCCAAGATGTTGTTAAAATTATCATCATAACAATCTTGTAAGGTTGAGAATGAGCAGAAAAACAAAAAACCTTATATATATATATATATATATATATATATATATATATATATATATATATATGTGTGTGTGTGTGTTTTGGTTAATTGCTACCTCATAAAAATAATAACTCTATACTTTAGTAACAAAAAAACACCAAATTCATTAAACCACAAGGAAACTTACTTGAAAAAAACAATTATCCTTGAACTCTTACATCGCATTCACACTGGCCACTCAACCGCATCCGCAAAGCGGTTGCGAACGCGGTTGCAATACAAATTCACTCGCAGTTTATGATGAAAACGAGCGGATTCGCACCGCGGTTGCGATTCAAACACCAGTGTGCATGCAGCCTTATGGTTGCAGCCGGCGCTTCTTTGGAGTAAGCTTCTAACGAAGCGAAGACTCCCGGAGAAATAATGGACTATTTAGAGTGTTTCAAGAGGTTCCAGGTTCTTCCAACCAGCTTTAACAACGATGGTATTTTGTTTGCATTGTCGATAAATTGAGGCAATCAACGTGTTTTGCTTTAAAGCGCCCCCCGCGTTTCTCCAATTTAGAAGCGTACGGCCCAGTCGTGATTAACAATTTTACGACGTACAATCAACTTCACCGATCTAACTTGCATCGGTTTTACACAATTGCGCAGAAAAAAAAGATATCGTGAAATTTAATTATTTCTTTTTTATTTTGCAACCTAAAGTGTAGCACTTTTAACTGCCCAGATATTAACTTCAACCACCTAAATCCTAACTATGCAACGAAGCACAAAACGCGCGCTCAACAATGCACGATTTCCAAAATGACCTCGCCTTATCTCTCTTTCTCTATCGTCGTCTAACCTCCCAGCCCTTTAGAAACAAAATCGTGGTCTCGCACAATAAATCCCCGACTCGCTAAGCTGATAAAGAGGCGATTGTTTCCGCGCTGCGCACTGGAGCAGTTATGTACGTCCGCTGTTGCGCCGCATTTCTCTCAAAACTTACGCCGCACGATAACTAGGCCGTAGTCGGTTTGTTTCTTTTGTTATAGCGACGTTTCCTTTTTTTTTATAAACTTCATTTTAATGTGTCCTTTCTCTTTGCAGATATTTCATACACTCGCTCTATTTTGTAGGCTTTTATTTTTTCTTTCCCAGTTTCTTCCGAGAATTTGCGCGAGCAAAGTCCCATGCGCTCGCTCTCGCACGTATACTATACGGTCTGGCTCCACATCCGGCGCGAGTTCACGCAGCGTGTACACTATATACTCCATTTCAACCTATGACGGACCGCAGGGAACTCTACGAGCCATCTCAACCAATCCAGCGCCGCGAACTTGTCACGTGACTCTACGCGCGCCGTGCGTCGCCGCGCCACTCCCGTGGGTCACGTGTCACTGACACGGCATTGGATTGGCCAGTGATTTACACCTCCGCCCCCTGGCACACCCCCCGTAAAGCCGGGACCGTACTGCTAATACAGAATCCAAAAGGGGATGAGGACGATTCGTCACATGCGCACTCGTCACAGGACGATTGGTCACAGGACGATTCGTCACATAGGAACATTGGTCACAGGATGAATCGTCACGCGGGTAACTGGTCTCATTGAGTGCGCAGGGGACTATAGTAAAATGTAAATTTCCACAAATTCCCACATTCCGTGATGAGGAGTTCCACGACTTCCCACTGTGACATAAATCAATGGTTAGAAAAGCAAATCTTACAATACTCAACATAGGAAAGTTTTTGGCACTCAACCGTTATTATTTTCATGATATGATGAGTCTTCAGCAGGTTCATCTTACTTGCCCCCCCCCCCCCCCCCCCCCCATGCCTTTGCTGGCTTGAACAAGCAATTATTCAACTGGCAGCCAAATCATTTGTTACTTCTACCTTGCATATACCTCTTCGGTGACAAATCCAATAATAAGTATCCTTATTTTTTCTGCTGCATGTGTACGAGAACCCCTCGTGAAACAGCAGAGCTCCACTTCTCTCTATTGCGATTACCTCCACCCTTTCGAATGCAGTCCGAGTTAAAAAGATAGTCGCTCTTTAATGGCCTCCGCATTCACCGTTGGGGACGGAACCAGAAGCTAAAACCTTTGCTACAAATTCTTCGCTCTTGAGAAGCGCAAGACATGCTAAGGTAAGAGGTGACCCACTTTGTCCGGCCGAACCAACATTCATTGTTCGGGACCGAACCAGACGCTAAAACGTTTGTTACAAATTCTTCGTCATTGAGAAGCGAAAGACATGCTAAGTTAAGATGATAATGCAATTTTTGCAAAGGTGCAAGCGAGCTGGAAAAGAATGACGATAATAATCCCCTTCTCCAGGGGTTATTACCATCTAAGATAAGAGGTGACCCACTTTGTAAACCGAACCAAATAGAACAATATATTTTCTTGGGGAGGAACTATTGTGGGACGAGTTGCCCGCGTGACGAGTCATCCTATGACGAATGTTCCTCTGTGACCAATCGTCCTGTGACGAATCGTCCTGTGACGAGTGCGCATGTGACGAATGGACCGTATCCCATCCAAAAGGCGGTCTGTAGACACCGTCTCAGGCGGGATTCCTCCTTGCATGTCGAGGCCGGTTATAACAAAGTCGGTTATAACTAAATAGCGGCTACAGCGAAGCGATCACGATTTCCCATTCCCTTTTGCACTTCGTTATAACCGAATTCGGTTATAACGAAATAGCGGAAATAGCGAAGTGATTTTCGATTCCCGTTGACTTCGTTATAACCGGTCTCGACTGACTCATACAAAAACTTTCTGCAGCCATGTTCAAAGTGTACATGAAGCAAACATGTTCGAACATGAGTGAGGCGTGTCCGTAGGTAATTCTGTCATCGTGTCTGCAGAGAAGCTCCGCGTTTTTTGTACGAGCTGAGTGACTGCGGATTTACTCACCCCCATTCTGAGTCCGAAACCTTTCACCCCAACCCCGGAGCCCCTTCCAGAAATTTGTTGCACTCCTTCAGATTTACAGTCCTGTACAAACCCCCGGGATCAACTCGGATAGGTCGTAGCCTCCTGCGCAGTCCATCCTAAGGCGAAAGGGAGTACGCGTGCACGTGTCCAAGGAGTGAGCCAACGTCCACGCTTCTACGTGCAAACGAACCTTGAGATTTCACTCGCTCGAAGGAGCGTGCTGCTCCGAGCTTTAATTGTTCGGGGGCCTCCCGGTGTCGCTCAGAGTGTTTGTTGGCATTTGGGCGGCTTTGTTCGGCGTTCTGCGCTGAACGATTTGATTGTCTCAGTTCCGTCTTAGAGACCTGCGATTGAGTTTGCTCACATGTCTTGTCAGGACCGTGCTTCGCTGCGACGAGTTGGTGCGTAATCGTAGCGGGTTGTATGTGGGCTACCTTAATTGAACGTTAGCTCTCTGCCCCCCCCCCCCCCCATACACACACACATTTTGCAGTCAAATTTGATTTGCGGATGTTTATACGAGCGGGAGAGAAATGTACAGGTGAGGACGGTCAATGACAGAACGGACGTAGCTTAGAAGATCACCACTGTCTGCTGATTTTGCGGCCGTTTCCAACGATGCGATTTACCGCGGGTTCTAGCTCAAGGGGAGAGAGACGATGTGGACTGCACTCCCCTGCTATTTTGGGCGTCGTTTTGTTGCGTGACTTATATGTCACACACACGACCATTTAAACAACTTTCATCTGAAGGCCAACGAACGCCCTTGCTTCTATCTGGAGCTTGAGTGTGTGCGATTGCGTTTAGTAGCAACTGTTAACTTCCACTTGCTCTAGTGGCGACCAGCTCCTGTTTACCTCACATTGTAGATCACTCTGCTAGTGTTGGAAAAGTCCCAGAGTCAAATTCAAGGACCAAACGTTTTTTTTTTTTTTTTAGTCGCATTTTAGTCGCATAAAGGGAGTGTGTTGCGTCTTATTTCAGGGGGAAGTGAATGTTTTTTGTTTGTTTTTTTAATTAAACGAGCCGCATTTATGGAGCAGTAGCAACATCTCATTTCCGATAAAAACTGGTAGGTTAAAAGCATTCACATTACTTCGGGCGGCGGCCCAATCGGGGCGCCGCCCGAAGTAAATGTGCAAACGGGCAAGCGGGGCGTGACTCTGCCCATGTTAGAAGTTTCACGTGAAATATATTTCAGCCTAGCCAAACTGACAGCTAGAACTCAATATTTAGTGCTGCAAAAAACTGAAAAATAAATATCTATGGAGACAGACGCAGCATTCATTGTCCTAAAACACAGGACAATACTTCACTGATTCGCTTCTCTCTAACTTTCCATCTTTGTCAAACGTTCGACACTAGAGTAACAGCCAGATTGTATACTTTTTTTTTAAATGTCGAATGGCACCGATCATGAAAGAGTGTAATATAAAAGCTTTTAAACAACTATAACTCTTTAGTTTCGTATTTCAGGGGAATATACTAGAGGCGTGCGAATATCGGGTTCAATTCAATAGCAGAGTGTCATCCCTAGCTTTAACACTGTTAAGAAAACCGGTTGTCGTGGCTTTTCCTTCTACTGCGAAGGTTAGGAATAACGCAGTGCGATACGATTGCAAGCTTTATTCGCACGCCCCTATAATGTACTTCATATTTTGTCTAACTTTTCTTATCTTTAGAACGTCCTGAAAGACATTGCAGCCTTCTAACGAACATGAAGGGTATTTGAGTGTCGTCCTCCTCACCTCATTTGTTTTTACAGCCAATGAGAGGATTCTATCTAGAGCAGTGGAGGTTCAAGCTTCAATTAATTTTCCCGGCGAACAGGTCAAATACTTTGAAGACGCTTCGTGTCGTAGTTTCTATATTCAAATATAGCATTATATTCATTTTTGTTAACTCGGTTAATAAAAAAAAAACAGTTTTTGCTTGTCTTCTGCGTACGAGGGTAACATGAATATAAAACCGGGATCACACTGCTTATAAATCATACAGCGTGCACACAGATTCGGAAGGCGAGTCACCGCGAGATCCCTGCTTCGAATGCCGCATGGCAATGAATTCAAGGAGAAACTTGACACGCGGCATTCGAGCCTTAGATAATGCGGTGACTCGTCTTTGAAGATTGACTTTTGTGTGATATATGAGCAGTGGGACCCCGGCTTAAGTGTTATTCCCTCACACACACTAGAAAATATTACATCCTTAAGAAGTGTAAAACACAGTTCTAGTTACTTAAACACCCAGGGCGCACCCTTATTTCGACCTAGTAACCCTCTTCAACAGTACAATATAGGTCCTGTTCCGTTGAGCACCCTTCAATTTTGAACGGTATAAAAAGGATGCGGAAAAGGACGCTTCGGTGAAGTGATTTGAACACCCTTTTCGAAAGGTGTTCGCCGCGCTGACATCCGTTTCAGCCGAAATTTGTTTAGCGACCATCTAGAATAAATATTGCCTGTACCGATGCTTTTCACTCGCATATACACTCCTTGAACATAGATATATTCTGCATTACGGGAAATGTTGTCGAGAATAAAGTCACGTACGTGTAACCTTCCTAATTGCAGAGACGATCACCTGCGAATGAGTGTCTCTAAATAGTCAAGTATATAAGGCGGTGGAGCGGCCATCATGATCACAATTCCTCTCTCGTGCGTGATCCATTGCGTCTGTATTGGCATTTTCTACGCACGCAGTGCTTGTTGCTTGCAAACTTTATGCTCGTAAACAACATTCCTAGGATAGGCTACGATTGCCAGCATCCCATCTTTTTGGGGTGTTTACCAGCCTCCTAAAGACGTGGTCACGCTGCGAATACACCATATAAAAGGCGGTCTGCAGATACTGTCTGAGCAGGCGTGTTTCTTCCTTGTCTGACGGTCACATTGTTCACACGAAAACTGTCTGCAGGCGTGTTTGAAGCATGCCAATGTATCAGGCAAATAAACTTCGACCGTGCTTGAGGCGGGTCCGCAGTTAAGTTTCTCATCATCTCTGCAGCGTACGCCATGTCCTTTATATAACGGAAGAGCAGTGTTGCCGCGGATATCGGATATTAACGCTGGGACAAGTTAATCTACACACTTAAGGGTATAAATCTTCTTAGTGTGTATTCCCTCATTTTAGTTTTAATCTTCCGCACCTACCCTCCGACCCAATGTGCTTTTATAACAGTTCCTTCGTTACTTGCGTGTCCATTGTGTGATCTCTTCCAGTGGCTGCCCGAGGACACACGTCACGGCGCCCCCAGCGACGCGCCTAAGGCGCAAGCGTGCCGGATATGGAACACGAGGACGCGGTCAAGTGACGCGTGTTCCGACACGACCGGGCATGCCTGAAAGCGACAAATATTGATCCGACCGTGTATCCGCTTTTCCTTTTTTTTTTTTTTCGGGTGTTTATGTTGTGCCCTCATGACTTCGTCATGTCGCTGTTTTGGGGCGTAACCGGATTGCCACTCACCCGTGACACGACCGGGAAGCTCGGAGTCGGTAGCACGAAGATCGTATTTCATTATACTCTGTTAGTGTACGCGCTTGCCCCACCCCTGCCCGTTTTGATCTGGATGAGCATCGTACCGGCGTGCGATCGTGTATCACTACTGCGTGGTGCACGTTAAAGACCCCAGGCTAGCGGTTGTACTGCACTGGCTAAATTGCTCATCTACAGCGAGTGACTCGTCGCAAATTTAAATGGCTGACCAACTACACGCTGTATAAATATCCCCACAACCCAATTTTTTACGCGCTTGCCAGAACCTTCAACCTCCTCCCTTTTATCACCTGACACCGCTCTTTGCATGTGGGTGCGTACGAGAGTGTGACAACCACGTGTTGAAAGGTAGGCGTATGATTGGTCAAATTCGAGCGCGTACACAGCTTCCACCGTATTGTCTGTCAGCTTAGGAGTGAAGTGAGTGAGAGCGCGGGAACACCCCGGCAATATGGGCCGTAACAAAGAGAGAGAGAGAGAGAGAGAGCACGAGAAAGTGAAAGAGGAAAAAAAGAAGGTGATAGAGGAAAAGTACGAGGCAGTTATCGTGTGCAGCTCAGAATTCCACCGAGGCGCATATTGATGGCAACCCGAAATGGGACGGAATATAATTTGCATATTTTCCGTTCGCGACTTCGTGGGTTTTAATCTGTCTCGCGGAGCGAAATTTAGATGGAAAGTAGGGTCCTTCCAGGCCTAAGACGTACGAGACGGGTGGGGCAAGTGCTGTCCGTGTAATAATTACGGGGGGAGCCTGTGAGGTCACCGCATCGTAGCTAATTGCTCGCAACCGGTCTCGAAGCGAAAGCCACCTGCGTGTAACCGTGTGCGGCATTTTCAGCGTGTTTTCAAATCTCAGTTGCCGTTACTGACCTTCCTGTGTCACGCCAAGGTGCAGAGCCAATGAAACTGACGATGACGAACCCACAAGTAACATATGTTTCCGTGATAAGAACTATCTGACGAATAAAAATCCCATAAACTTTCATGCGATTATGATGAAACGGTTGGAATAAAAGAGCAACAAAAAAGTGATGGTGAGGTTGTGGCCGTGTCTGCGCACAGCTGCCTTAAATGTTTTTTGTGTTTTTGTTTTGTTTTTTTGCGGTGGGCAATAACGGTAATAGTGGTCCGGGGAGGGTGATAGATAGCGAATAATGGGTGAAAATAGTTTAAGCTGAAAGTTGCTATCTGCTTTCTAACGCCGGGGAAAGCATGTGGACACAAACTGAATAGTATGACGTGCTGTTCTGTTACGGTTACTACCCGTAAGGTCGCAAACAGGATTTGCTTCGACGGATGTGATCCTGGTGGCATACCATCAGTTACGAACGACTAGCTCAGTGTGTAAACAGCACGGTGGAAGCCTCCTTCAGAAAAAAAAACTATTAAAGTTGAAGACTTAAACGCGACCCTCATTTCATCGAACGAAAGCAGAATATGTCGTACTAATGACGCTGCAATGGGTTCGTGACCAATGGCGGAAATCTGGCGACGGCAGTGCTTTTTATCCCGCGCGTCGTCAATATAGACTTGATGTTTGGGTATCATTTATTAATCCGGTTGCGTCCATCATTGGCTTCTTACGTATCTTACAGTGATTCGCCCATCGTGCGCTCTTCGGGGAAGTAGATGGACGCGACGCCCATCTCTGTAGCGTAAAAATAAAACTCGCTGCATGTCAGACTTTTTTCTTTTCTCCATAAAAGAGAGACCATTCAGCCTGAAAAACGTGACTAAAGTTTGGGCGAAACGTTGCTATACTTTGTTTCACGTGAAATCCGACCGCAGCCGACACTACGATTCGATGTTAGACCACTTTTCGAAAGTCACGTGCCGATTATTAGAAGGTCGTAGACACTGCACAATGGCAGAACAATCAACACCGTGGAATAATTGCAAGTCATTCCATCAGATAGCGAACGTCGGAGCGCGGCCAACGCCAGCCAATCAAATAGCGTCGAAAGCGTGCAACGACACTGCGCTCATCACCTTTTGTTCTCTGTGGGTGTGTTTGAATGTCCAACGAGACTGAATGTCCAACGAGCCTGAATGTTCAATCGGTCCCGTGACAGGCGAGACAGAATGTACAACGAGACGAAAGATCCAATCGAGACGGAATGTCCATCGAGTCTGAATGTCCAACGAGACGAAAGGTCCAATCGAGACGGAATGTCCAACGTGCCTGAATGTCCAACGAGACGAAAGATCCAACCGAGACGGAATGTCCAACGAGCCTGAATGCCCAACGAGACTGAATATCCAACGGTTATAGAATGAAACTTGCATAGAATTTAGAAGATATTTCTTTGTTGAATAGTAGGATTACTGATAGTTACGGCGGTGAAAAATGCGTTCGATGAAATGGGAAACCGGACGTTTCGGTGCGGAGATATCGGTACGCGATCAGTTTGGTATGTGGTCGCTTCGGCACCGGGCTTTTCGGTGCCGGGATTTTCGATGCACGGCTATTTTGGTGTGCCGCTGAGCTTGTCCCACTGACGTTGCCTCTGTGAAGTCCCCAAAATGAAATTAAAATTATGCTCGTGTATTGTGTAGGCTTCATAAAACCCCCAAAACAATGCATTAATTGTTCGTTGTATATATCTAAATATCAAGATGATTTCTATAATTAAAAAAAAAATGACGTTTAAAAGGTCACACATGCTACAAGATCAAAGACCGAACTCGTTGACCATTGACAATCTGTCAAGCGTTTGATATTAGAAGGTCGTAACTCTGGAGCGGAAACCAATGTGGGACCCACGAGAGTTCTTAGAATCGTTAATCGTGCTTATCCTCAGCCACAGTCTTTTCGTATTGTACGACTTGCTGTATTTTTCTTATTCGTGTCCCTAGTCCCGCAAAGATGATGTTTCTCGCATGGGAGAAAAACGCCTGATTGAATTGTTAGTATTATAATTGTTAGGTAAAGTCGGTGTTGTTCGAGGCGGGGCTTAGGCCGCACGTCCGGGAGCTTCCTGGCTCGTGACGACGACCATTCCCCGAAGTGAAGAACCCAGGGGTCCAGTGGAGGTGGGAGAATTGGTAACGTAACGAACGGTTTAATTATATGGTTGCGATACAGTCGTCAAATCCAAGAGAACAACTGGAGCCGTCTCACGCCCCGCCTTATATAGGGTCCGTTTTCTCCCTCACTCTCCGCCAGGGCAGCAGGTGCGTCCGCCAAGTGCGTAGCAGAAAAGCCCGCCGCGTCGTAGCCAGAAATGAGTCATAGCCATGGTTCTCCGCAGTTAGGCCAGGCCTCTCTCCCCTTCCGGAGCGCACGAACCCACACGCACACACACACACGTCCCGTTGACGTCACGGACGCGTTGAGACTCGTTTTGGGCAGGCTTCGACAGGTGGCCGGCAGTCCTGACACGTCGGGACTCGTTTCGGGACTCGTTTCCGCAGCGTTGAAACTCGGAAAAGGTTGCCGAAGGTTCCATTCTTAACAGTGTAGTATGTGTCATTACACTAAATTGTAGTTTTTGTTTTCTTCTTTTTTACAAAACGAACGTGAAAGTTTTAGACATTTCTGATTGGACTTCTCAGTACCAAGAAACAAAAATTCGATCCTCATATCAAAATCAGTGATAGAATACAACGTTCCTTCCATTAAGCCTTTGTGCAGGTAGTGTCCTCAAGTGGTGAGCTTTTGTCCGGCGATTGTCCGGAGGATTCGGCACATTGACGCTTATCGCGACGATTAGTTTGCATGCTTCGGCCACCAAAGCGATTGCTGTCGCAGTGAACCATGTATTAAGCAACAAGTAGGTAATGTTAATAACTAATACAATACTTTTTAGGATTGGCTTCCGTCGTTTCTGCCTTTTTTGGTCACGTGGCATGCAGCAATCGTACCGATACGCGCCCAGGTAGCATACCAAGGCTGCGATCGGATTTCAACTGGTTCTAACTCTGTCACAGAGCCGCTGCGACAGTGCGACCGTGATTGATTCGTATCCGCACATTACGGTAACCGGACAAAAGCTCACCGGACAAAAGCTCACCGGACAGAAGCTCACCGGACAAAAGCTCAGCGGACAAAAGCTCACCCGTCTTTTGACAGACCCGGACAAAAGCTCACCCATTTTTTGACAGACCCGAACAAAAGCTCACCTCGATTTTTTTTTTTTGCTACCCGGGCGAAACACGGGCTGAAATAAAGTGCAGACGCGATGGACATTGGACCATTCTTAGGAGAACTTGTACTCCATCCACCATTAAGTTGCAAATTTTTAAAAATACTTTGAATGAACGGGAGTTGGGCCTTTTGGAAAAGTACAAGACAGATGACCAATTTAGAAAACTGTGCGGGATTTTAAAGAGGCTCGCGTTCCTTCCACCACAGCTTGTTCCACAAGAACTAACCACCAGGGAAAAGTCTACTGGTGACATCGGCTACCTGCTGGACTATTTTGATTGCACGTATGTCAGCGGCCGCTTCCGTTATGCTTCTGTTCCATCTGCGGCGGCACCCAGAGCGAATTCTTCCCTTTTCCCGACTGTGTGCCGACGACGACCGGAGTTTCCCCCGTTACGGTGAAATATGTACGACGCCACTCTTCAAGATAAAGACCGGATGAACAACACCTGCGAAGGATGGAGTACCGGGTTCCAGAAGCTCGTCGGCCACGCCCATCCAAGCGTCTTGAGGCTGATTGAATGCCTACAGCAAAATCAGGCGCTCGTTGCCACGGCATTGACACAACCCCGGAGAAATGAGCCCACAGTAAAGTGGGTGCGAAAAACCACTCTGCGCCTGTAGAATCGTTTTAGAAATATTTGCGAGGGCTTGCATGTACATCGAGATCTACCAAGACTGCTGGAGCTTGTAGGGGACTGCATTCGCTCCGAACCAATCGATAAATAAACTTGTTTGTATTAAAATCAACAAACCATGCGCCTGTCAGATTTAATTTATCGTTGCCTTTTTGTGTCTTACGCATGCACCTAAGTTGTCCGCACTCGTGTTAAGACCAACATGAAATTTTCTCGTGGTGAGCTTTTGTCCGGGTCTGTGAAAAAATGGGTGAGCTTTTGTCCGGGTCTGTGAAAAAATGGGTGAGCTTTTGTCCGGTGAGCTTTTGTCCGGTGAGCTTCTGTCCGGTGAGCTTTTGTCCGGTGAGTTTTTGTCCGGGATTCCACATTACAAGTGCACATATGACCACGGGATCAGGAAGTCAGCCCCTCGCTCGGTATTCCCAAATTCCATAATGCTAGAGTTGCGAGCGAACATATTCACGAAGAACCCGACTTTTATAATTTTGAATAACCCGGGTACGATTCACTATCGGACCGTTGCCAATTCTGAGAGGTGAATTTGTCATCCTCTCTTTTTTGGAAAGAAGGTCTCATTGTTGGCCCCCACTGTCGCCGGCAGTCTACACACCCTACCGTAATCAACCCTTTTCGACAGTTCGACAAACGGGCACTTTCGCCCCATTCTTTATTCTGCGAATTGACCTGGGGCGAATTGCCCTATTCGACGAATTGTCCTTCTTCCAGTTGTCCACAGACCAATGAAATTTCGACGAATTGGCCGGATGAGTTTCTGTTAATTGCAACTGTACATAAAATAAAAGTAACCCTTTGCGTTAAAAAAAAAAATATTCAAACCTAGACATGCTTGTATCAAGATCTGGTCACACTGTCCACAAGGTCGAACCAGTGGAATCTGGTTAAAAGTTGCAAGGTTCGTCGACCCAGTCGAACGACGAAAGGTCGACCTTAAAATCCGGTTCGACAAAAGTTCGCGATGTCCGTAATATAAAGTGTGCCGTGACGTTGCGATTTTAGTCCGCCATTACACAAGGATTCCACTGCTGCCAAGAGCTATGGCAGTCATTCGAAAGAGGTCTATTAAGCACTCCCCAAAAGTGCATCGTCACGACGCTCGTTGTCATTGTGTGGTCTCACCGGCTAGACCAACCACCACGTACCTAAATAAAATTGGTAAACACTTACGCATCCTGTAAGGTGAAACATTGCGACAGCCGAGGTGTGATGTCGGACCCGCTAAGGTGTCATTTCGGAGCAGATGGACCGAATGAACGGTATACAGGTGCGAGCGCGCACCATAAAGAGTCCGCATGGGTGTTTCGTATTAAGCCTAGTAACATACCGGACTAGAATTTCAGAGCGTTTTGGACCCTGCGAGGGTGCATTATGTAGAGATCATTTCGTGGACCCGTTAAACAATTTTATTGGACACAAATTATGTGACTGCCTCGTGGTTATTGAGGAACACTACGAAAATCGCGCGCCCAAGTTTGAAATTCGGGAAACGAACGAAACCGCATGTGTGTATATGCCCGAACCGTTCCCTGTCGTTGATGTGACTGCCTGAACGTCTTGTGAAATGTTACTGGACACAAACTAACAGCGCGAGTTCTGGTCACTCAAGAACACTTCCGAAATCGCGCACTTAAGTTTCGAGCGTTGTAGCTGCACCTAATTAACGCACGTGGTTTCGCCGGCTTAACACCCGCCTAGCTATATTGTTTGTTTTTTTTCGGCCGAGAACCTTTCTGGCATAATTAGCGAAAGCGCTTTTTTTATGGTTTCCATTATCAGCAGTTTCATGTTTACGTTTCTACGTGCCGTCACGGTCCACCCGACGTCTGAATGTCACGTGACGTCACAGTGGCTCGTGACGTCACGACATCACGTGACTCACGGTGTCTCCTGACGTGATTAAGTCCCGTGGCGTCACTGTGCAACGTGACTCGACATAACAAGGTTACGTCATCGTGTCAGCTGACGCCAGGTCGTAGTATCATCGGCTGTGGTCAGACGTAATCCGGAACGAGGTATAGGTCCTTCTTTAGTGGGCAGATGGTTTGAAAAAGAAAAATAAAGACTGGATAAGATATTTGCGTTTGACTTCGATCAACCGTGTTACGAGCGTTCATGACTGCTTGCGACGAGCTCGGTTGCTACGGAAACCGAGGTCCGCGCAACGCGTCGTAGCGGAACGCGACGAGTTGCAACGCAGTCTGCCACTGCGAAGCGCCAGTATCTTTTAGCCGGTCCCAGTTGTAGTTCTAATATAGTGAGAATTATACAACCTTGTTTTCAATTAGTCCGACTCAAAAGAATGCGGAGCGTAGGTTCGTCTGCTACGTTTGCAGGGGTTTTTGTGACGTCGGAACGACGAGCTCTGATTGGCTCTGATCGAAGGATAGTGGGTAGATCTCAAGGCAGCTGGCTTTGAGGTCTACCCACTATCCTTCGATCAGAGCCAATCAAAGCTCGTCGTTCCGACGTCACTACAACCCCTGCAAAAGTAGCAGACGAACTCGCGTTCCGCGTAGCCCTATACTCATCGCCCATCACTATAATGCAAAGCTTCAATCTCGCCGCGACCCAGTGCATGCAAATCAAACTGTAAAAACAACTTAATCTGACTTTTTGTTTTTTCAACCATATTTAGAAAGACATTTTGCGACAACGAATTATGTTTTGGAGAATGACCGCTTCCGTGGGATGGCGCTAATACTAGAGGTGGTTGTTCGTTTTCGTATGACGTTCGTTCTTTCTTTTACGGCGATTAAACCATCTATTTCCGCACGGAGAGACTAGTATTTCACGGCATAAAGGAGTCTATAGATCGAACATCGAGGTATCGGCTGTCCGCCTTGTGTTTATAATAATAGCCAGGCCCTGTACTGAGTGATGTGATGCCAAGAGGCAAGCGAAAGACTTACCATGCATGAGTGGCTTCACATAATGATGCAGTAATCATTCGATCGGTTCCGACTGGTTAATCCCCACGGCAGTTTTTACATCAATTGATGATTGATCAACCTTATATTTTTTTTATAAATAAATGATAGCCGAGGCAAAAAGCTGCAGCAAGTGCAGGTTGACGAGGTCCCAGCTCCAAAATGACAGTACAGGTTTAGCAGGTGCATAGCGCACAGTGATAATAAGCACTTAAAACAAGAAAATCAACCTCTTCTACAGCAATCCTGTTATAAAAGAGGATTGTTGCATAACAGGAACAATCCTGTTACTCAAGAATTATTTGACGAAACGAAGAAGAAATGATTATTAAATATTTGTTGACACTCACAATGTAAATAACAGCTTCATTAAGTCATCAAAATGCATGGGTCGTGCACCGTGTCCTGTATCTTTTTTTTACCGCAACGCGCACATTGAATTTGTCCAGCGTGTCGCATTCGACTCTTCCCCGTCGTGCCCTCGAGTGAAATTCCACGCTTTCGCCGACTGCCGCGAGAGACGTATGCCACCGGAAGGGGAAACGTCGTATTGCGGGGAGGGACACCGAGACGGTCGTTGACGCCTTCCGGTAAAGCGAGGCCCCCAGCAGCCCGGCGGGTCCTTTGGGCATAACGGGAAGGAAGACCGCCAACCAGTTTTTGTCGCCGCAGTCCGGATGTGTGCCGTCCGCGTCGTTGTGGAGGGCCGCCCAAGGCCGTCGCTCCTTGCGTCCTTGTCCCTTTAGCCTTCTCGCCCGCTACACGAACACACTTTATGTCAAGAAACGAGCGCGCATATGAGTTGCGCGTGCCGAGACTGAGAGTGATGTACGCGACACTTGCGGTTTTGCATGACTCTTAAAAAACTAAAGCGAAAGCCCGTTCCTCGTTTTCTTTCTTTCTTGAAGAGGCAAATTTGTGTATGGGAGTTTAGATTGCAGAGATTTCATTCTCTTTTTTGTTTTGTTCACACTGGCTGTCTTTTATTTTATCTCTGAAAGACATAATTCTGAAACACTAACCTCACAAGGATTTCCGATGACATTTAAAAAAAAAGTCACGTAAAATTCGAAAGAACCTTTGATTTAGTGCCACCGATGGAAATTGGAGCCAAAGTAAATTTGACTTATGACGAAATTAGGATTAACACTAGCTTCGCCTGGGATACCAACGCCTAGAGCAGATACAAATGCCACGCCCCACCCTCCCGGCGCTGGCGCGGTACGGGCCGCAATTGACGTCGAGAAACATACCAAAAACTTAGAAGGACGAGCTTGCCGTTAACTGGTGTCAACGGATTCGCTTTGTTAAACAGTAATACGCAAAATTCGACGAAGAAACTTCAGTAGCATAATTTTGCGAAAAATTTTAAGAATGCTGAAACTAATTAATAAGTCCCACTAGTATTTATTTTTTTCAAACACAAATTCCGGGTTAGTATTTATCGCGCAGAAATATTAAATAGGGTCTCAATGAAACCATATATTTTATTTGACTGCACTAGATGCTTTTCCTGAAACATAGCATGAAATTATTTTCGCGTGTTCCGAATTCCGTGTGATTTTGATTGATTTTTTGCACAGGCGTTCCAGTTTTTATTCCTCCCCTTGTTCATCTCCGCCCATTGTTATTTGTTATCGTACTGACAGAGATCTCGTTAAATCGCGACAGCGGAGATAAGAAAACTCTTCTAACAGATTCCCCGACGCTGCAAAAAAGTTGCGATAAAAGGGGAAGGGCGTGTAGAGCAGCGTGTTTTAAAGACGATTTGCCAGTAATCCGGTTAGACGAAATCCTCCCACTAGTGTGCATTTGGGTAAAAATATCTCTCGATAAAGTGAGTAGAACGATAACAGCATGCTATCGCTCTGCCAACTCGGATCTCTAATTACAGATTAACGTATATTACCAACGATTCCTGCAGGGAGCCTCAAGAGGCAATAAATTGATTGGTCCTCCAGTTTTCTGGTACCGCTGTCGTCATGTGCTGAGCCCCTGATTGACGTAGCATTTGTTCGCAAGATGACCAAGTTCATCAAGTGCGACATTCGTTTATGCGTTCTGCCAGGTCTACATTTTTACTATTTGTAAACAACACTCCCGCACAACAAGAAAACAACATTACAACAGCTTTTGACCAAAACTAACCAATACTTTCGTTGATACCGTCTCGGATAAGAGCTTTGTTCACTTCTTTTCGAACCGCCCACTATATGTAGAGGTGTGATGTTGGAAGCGCCCGAAGAGATCAGTTTAGCCCAAAATAGCGAGTACCACATATAAACAGATGGTGGCGTTTGCGAATCTAAGACGTACGTACGGAATGAGTATAGGTTTAGTGACGAATGTTACCTACATACACCAGCTCAACTCTTTTATGTCACGCCGTGTCGGCGACGCTTCGGGTGCACTTCCGGTTATGGACTACGGACAAAAAGAAACGCCATGGGGCCGGGCATTCGTTGTTTTAGTACAAACCCGCCTCCTTGTCAAAACGCCGCGACTAGGGCTGCACCAAAAAAAGAACAAAAAAAACTGGGAAAGGTGTCAAGATCAGTTTTCACGTGTCTACTGCCTGCCCGATCCGCCCGAGAACGTGAATAGTGTCCTGATTGTCGTGATAATTCTGTTTGACCACAAGGAGGGAGACGGAACAGACCGAACAACACCAGCGAGCTGGGTCACGCACCGCGCCCCCGCTGGCTGCCCCCAATCGGGGTTTTATTAAAACACATCAACGTGAATATTACCACAAATATGTGCCGTGGACAGTAAAACCTAGACACCGTTGGGCCACCATCGCCGGTGCACGAAGCAATTTGGGGTAAATTCATGAAGACTTGTTGTGTGTAAGGAATATTTGTGTTTTTTACACAAGAACCCGGGAGAATCATCAGGATGGTTCGAATTGCCCTGACCACATTTCGTGCGTCAGCATGTTCAAATGGCCGTCTGCATGTTCAAAAGTCCGTCTTCTAGTTCAATCGACAACAGATTGTAGTCCACGTCAAGGGTATTCGCGCTGTCGACGCGGTAATTGCAATAAGAACTAATTTTTGGTCTCTGAAGAATTGTAAATTTCGAAGGGTGTTTAGGTTAAATCGACACGGTGTAAACAGCAGATACATAATGATATCGATCATTGTAACCAGGGGCGATCGCCGACTTTTTATGCCTGTTTCACATGGTCTGGCTCTGCTTACGATTTGCATTTTCGACGTTGAGCTCCGTAGGTTCCTTCTACGTTTTGTTTTTGTTGCCTGAGCGACGTCGATACGGAAGATAGCGAGCAGAATCTTATCATGTGAATCGTGCAATGGCGTCTATTTTGCGCCACGCAAAATGCATCGCCGTACGTCGTCACATTTATGCGAACTAATCTTGTTTACTTCGCTGAGGTCACTAAAGTAGTCAAACAATACTAAAACGCTGTATAATCAAAGAGAAAAAAAAAGCAGAGCGACTCACACCGACGCCGACAACATCGTCCCAATGGTTTGTTAAAAGGGGGCCATGGAGGTAGGAAGCCTCAGGAGGGGACATGATGTCACCAGAGGTGAAACCGGGGGAGACTTCCGGTTTGAAGGGACACTCGCCCAACGATGACCAAAACAAAAAGACGCTATTGAACGAAAGCGACAGCTGATTTGGCGCCAATGGCGGTTTTAGTCACCCTTGAATTTGAGGGCGCTCCCACCAACCGTAACCACCACTTCCAGCTTCGGAAGAACTTGTAGTTGGTCTAGTTGGTGAACGTTATAAAGCAAGCTGTAAGGCGCAAAAAACCACGGACACAAGGAAGAAGACACACACACAGGCGCCACTCACAACTATATTTGAAAAGTGCGGAAACGAAAGAAATACATATCTCGTTACATTCCTCATGTCCACGCATGCGCTTGGCCGGGGGTTACATGGTTTATCAACCATTCACAAAAACGTTTAAAAAAAACCTTATATCCGCGTTATACGGTGCAATAGATGTATCGCTTACGGATTGTGCGCCTCTTTTCCGATCAAGTATGCTTCCATTAACACGCGTTTTCTGGCTTTTTCCCTTACCCAGAATCGTTGTCCCAGAAAGCCGCGGTCACACTTACATTTCATGCAGTGTTCAGGCAAACTTACCCCGTCATTCGTCTTTAAATATTGTGCGTGCCCCCCTTGTTGGTCAATCGCACACCTTCCCGTTTCTCCTACGTAGGACTTTCCACATGCAAGGGGGAATTTTGTATGATACCCTTGTGACGCATTCAACATACGGCCTGACATGCTTTGTGGTGAAACCTCGCCTTATACCGCCGCCACCGGCAATGCGAGAGCAGAGTTGGCCCAGTTTGCTCGGAGCTTAAAAAAACGAGTGGTACTCCAAAGCGGTTCGCCGTCTTCTTGAGGACGTGCGACATTTTCTGCACATACGGTAACACCTCGGGCCTCATTTTCTCAGTGCCATTTGCGTCTTTCCTGTATACATGGTATCAGACTCAGTACGGAAAGACGCAAATGGCACTGAGCAAAATGAGGCCTGAGGTGGCACCGTTGTTTTCTGTCCTTGGTGTTTTTGCGCCTTGCACCGTGCTTCATTTCGGCTCCACTTGGAATTGTCTCGTTTGGCTGGTTTGAGTCCAAGGTACGTCGCCTCTTCCTACCTTCATGCACCCCACGATGCGTTTCTTTCCCACACCGCATCGCGCATGCGCGCTACCACTGCGTCGCTATAGGGGGCGCACCGGTTTGCTTACACGCATGAGCTTCTGTATAGGTGTCAATCGCAGATAGGTTTACTGCTGAGAATGTCATGATTCGTAGTACGGTCGGTTTTCTTTACATTGGCTTAATATTTTAGTTTAGCGTCTACAGTCGCATGTGGCCTGCTTTAGTTTTGCTTTCTGGGTTGTCCCAATAAGTCTTAGTCTGGGCATGACGCTTACGTCATGTTCAGTGTCGTAAAGTGCACATAGATTTTTATTATGTCTAAAGAAGTTTTCAGCAACATCATCCGCAAAGCTTTCTGCATAGAGCGCAGCAATTGGCTTTCCCTAGTGCTTCGAGGAAAAGCAGACGCACTGGATTTCTTAGAGAGTGTGCAGGAGCGAACTCCGGAACGTGCTCTGCTGACCGCAAACACTTGGCTGCCGTCACCGCCTTTGTCCCGAAACGATCTCCATGTTTAGAAGCCCCTCGGGGTCAATCGAGTGTTCGTTCAAGAATAAGATCAAATTGACTGGTGAAGAAAAAACGTGTCCTCCCGCCGGCGGCTCCGTTCCTCGACTACAGGTGTCCTTGTTGTGCTTCGTGACTACTCGCTTAGTGGAGAGCTGCTGTGCAATCTGCCACACTTTACGGCTCGCGAAAGTGAAACAGCGGCAACGCTGCTGACTCCTGTGGCGCAAAACTTCAGACGCTCGATTTTTGCATCTAAATTAACAGTTGGCAACGCTGCATCTCTATTCCACGTTTACGCCTCTTTTTTTTGTATTTTATTGCCTGTTGTAGTTTCAACTGCGCTTATTCCCAACTGTCGTCATGAGTCACGTACCGAATTCCACTGACAATTCGCATTCTGTCTGGCGGCTTCCCTTTCCAGCCGGCCTACTTCCAATTTGAGCTGGCGGAACAATACGAAACACAAATCACACAAACACACAAAAAGAAAAGAAAAACTATTTTTGATTTTATCAAAACGGACGTCATCTAGCGGGAAAACACTGAACTGAGCGGAACAGGTCCTTTCGAGATTTCTGCTTGTCCCTTATGGCTTCGGTGATTACATGCTCTCGGCGGTTGGAGTGACGGAACAGTTGTCCCGGTGACGCCATCGTTGGGACATTATCCCAAAAAGTTAAACATTGGTGTGACTGATCTATGGCTTTAATAATTGTTAGCTGCGCTCATTTCTTATTTATTGTTGGGAAAACACGATGATGTAGGTTCATGAAAACAAATATATTCTTTGATATTTTAGTCGGCACATGTTTGGAGCACATTAATTTTGAAATGTCTCCTATGGGTAACTACGGCAATTAGGCTGTATCTGTTTACTATCACACCAATTTCAAAGCCTTTGAATTTAGTTCTAGGAAATCAATTTCTTAACAGGTGAGCTAAAAACCTAAAATTCTGTCGGTCAACGTTTATGAAATGACCCCAGTGTTCACTGTTGCCAAACTATTTATATTTTTATAATTAGTAACAAGAAACGGCTGTAACAGACTGAAATGTTAGTGGTGTAACAATAAGAACTAATATTAACAGTTCTGCCCACAATATTCAGTGTGTAACCTCGTACAATGTTGAGCCCTCTTCGTGCAAAAAGTTTAGATCTTATAAGCCAAAGACTAAGTAGAAACAGTTGCGTACATTTTTAACGTGTCAGTGGTGTCACACATAGTTTATGTCCTTCTTTCTTTAATTTATTGATGAGTAACAAGGAGCATTGGCAACACCAATATACCTTAATACTGTTATAAAACAATTCAATTGAAGCGAAGAGTTTTGTTCAGACATTTTAATTTGCTTGAAATGTCAGTCGTGTCAGGCGTCAGTCGTGTCGGGGATCAGCCGCGTCGCGTGTCAGTCGCCTTATAGATTAATTAGTGGAACCAGCCGTTGGCTCACACCGCCGCAGCTAGTTTTAATGCGAAAGCATTAAGTGTCCCAGGGAGTGGAGCCGGCACTATCTGATTGAAGCAGGCGTCATCGTTGTCCGTAGCAACGAAAAACGGCTCCTAAATTTCCATCGGCTGAGCGAAACGACACCTAAATTCCCATTGGCAGAGCGAAACGGCACCTAAATTCCCACTGGCTGAGCGAAACGGCTCCTAAATTCCCATTGTCCGAGCGAAACGGCACCTAAATTCCCATTGGAAGGGCGAAACGGCACATAAATTCCCATTGGCTGTGCGAAACGATACCTATATTCTCATTGGCTGAGTGAAACGGTACCTCAATTCCCATTGGCAGAGCGAAACGGCACCTAAATTCCCATTGGCTGAGCGAAACGGCACCTAAATTCCCATTGGAAGGGCGAAACGGCACCTAAATTCCCATTGGCTGAGCGAAACGGCACCTAAATTCCCATTCGAAGGGCGAAACGGCACCTAAATTCCCATTGGCTGAGCACAACGATACCTAAATTCTCAATGGCTGAGAGAAACGGTACCTCAATTCCCATTGGCAGAGCGAAACGGCACCTAAATTCCCATTGGCTGAGCGCAACGATACCTAAATTCTCATTGGCTGATCGAAACGGTACCTCAATTCCCATTGGCAGAGCGAAACGGCACCTAAATTCCCATTGGCTGAGCGAAACGGCACCTAAATTCCCATTGGAAGGGCGAAACGGCACCTAAATTCCCATTGGCTGAGCGAAACGGCACCTAAATTCCCATTGGCTGAGCGAAACGGCACCTAAATTCCCATTCGAAGGGCGAAACGGCACCTAAATCCCATTGGCTGAGCGAAACGGCACCTAAATTCCCATTAGCTGAGCGCCACGACACCTAAATTCCCATTGGCAGAGTGAAACGGCACCTAAATTCCCATTGGCTGAGCGCAACGGCACCTAAATTCCCATTAGCTGAGCGCAACGACACCTGAATTCCCATTGGCTGAGCGAAACGGTACCTCAATTCTCATTGGCTGAGCGCCACGACACCTAAATTCCCATTGGCTGAGTGAAACGGCACCTAAATTCCCATTAGCTGAGCGCAACGACACCTGAATTCCCATTGGCTGAGCTGAAACGGCACCTAATTTCCCATTAGCTGAGCGCAACGACACCTAAATTCCCATTGGCAGAGTGAAACGGCACCTAAATTCCCATTGGCAGAGTGAAACGGCACCTAAATTCCCATTAGCTGAGCGCAACGACACCTGAATTCCCATTGGCTGAGCGCAACGGCACCTAAATTCCCATTGGCAGAGTGAAACGGCACCTAAATTCCCATTAGCTGAGCGCAACGACACCTGAATTCCCATTGGCTGAGCGCAACGGCACCTAAATTCCCATTGGAAGAGTGAAACGGCACCTAAATTCCCATTAGCTGAGCGCAACGACACCTGAATTCCCATTGGCTGAGCGAAACGGCACCTAAATTCCCATTGACAGAGCGAAACGGCACCTAAATTCCCATTGGCTGAGCGCCACGACACCTGAATTCCCATTGGCTGAGCGAAACGGCGCCTAAATTCCCATTCCCAATAAAACACAAAAATAAGCAAAGCGACGCTTCGTCACGGAAGCCGGCGGGTGCGCTCAAGGTCAAAGCGGACGCGCCTCAGAAATAAAACACGAAGAAAAGCACAGCAGCGCAATGCTTCGTCACGGAAGCAGTCATGAAGCCGGCGGGGTTCGCCGCGCCTGCGCAGTGGGGGAGCGCGATGTCACCGCCGGAGCTCCGTGTGCGAAAGGAAGACGTGGCGCGCTGCTTGTAAGAATGCGCTGCGTGTACGAATGCGTTTGCATTCCTACACGTAAGCAGTCTGAAAGGGAAACTACAACGAATTTTCGACGCTTATTTTTTTGTCTATATGTGTTCAAAGGAGCAGTACTACATCGAACACACCAATATCTTGTTAAAAAAGTCACGAAAAGGAATTTTAAAACGAATTAAACGATTAGCAAAGAGCACCTGGTGGATGTCGCTAACGCCTCGTTTGTAATACCTGTCTAGGAACCTTGAGAGGTAGTGACGGTAACTGTCTCGCCTCCGGCCACGACGAGAGAAGAGGGGAAGGAGGAACTCCCCTCTTCCCGAGAATCCCTTTTGTGTGACCCAGAAGTCGCTATTGTCCCTCTACAAGATTATAGAAGATTAACCCGTCACTCAAAATTTGTTCAAAAGCAGCCTCTTCGGTGGCTGAAACGACTAGGCCATCCTCTCGACGTCAGCCTCCCCGTAGCTTTGCTCGTCCCGCACTCTATAAAAAAATGGTATATTCTTACACCTGTCCCATATGCGACACCCCAAAACTTCAGTTCGACGTACAGCGCGCTGACGTCGAACCGACGGTACCAACTTTCACAGGCGGCTTGATAGCCGAGTGGTAAAACTTATTAAAACAAATAATGCACGTGTTTTTTAATACAAAAAAGTAATCGGGGTTTTCTTGGCATTACTGCAAAATCTCAGTGTTTTCATTCTGCAGTCTTTGATACGTACTTTAGCTGCTTAACGAGGTGTATCTCACCGTTCTCAAGCACCTCGTAAAAGTTGAGGCCGTCTGTTCAACGTCAGCGCGCTGTACGTCCAACTGAAGTTTTGGGGTGTCGTATATGGGACAAGGGGTGTAAGAATATACCCTTTTTATCTGAGAGTACGAGACGAACTATACGTCAAGATTGCGTTGGATGTCACGTGGTCTCCGCTGGCTGTTCTCCGAGCGCTTGCCAGAGTGGGCCGTTTAAAACAAAAAATACAGTCACCAGGCTCAAAATACAAACGTGCGATTGTCATTTATGGATATTGTGTATCATATTCAACCTATTTTGGAACACAACGGGTATATTTCAAATTTTGTTGAAGTATCCCTCTAATACCTCTGTTACACGGGCACACTTAACTGCAGTTACGCTAAGCCACAGTTAGCGCACAATATTTGCCGACAACATTCTGCGGCTATGCAGTCAAAGCTATGGGCGAACGTGCGCTTGAGCATCTTGAGCACCCATCGAAGCAGTGCACGCGCGCTCTTCACTTCTTATGGAATAGCTGTCCGAGAGTATAGTGCGGTACCTGTGGTGCCGCGTAACAGCAGTTAAGGTGAGTTAACCGCGGTTAAGTGTGCCCGTGTAACAGGGGTATAAGTGTCTCTGCCGAATTTTTTTTAAACGACGGAGTTCCGTGTGCATTCGGGATCTATAAGCAACGTTAGATGAGAACGATAAGAACTAACTGTCTTTTAAAGTGCACTACAAAATAAAGAGCTGTGCATATGATTAAACGATGGTGTAAACTCTCAAGCAAACTGCGCTCGTGCTTTTTTAGATAAACAGATGCCACTACATAGTTTTTTTTTTCTTTTTATTGTTTTCCGAAATATAATTTCCTCTTCAGATTCAAAACAAAACAGGATAAAACACAAAGCTAAAAAATAAATACGTCACTTTTACAGGCCTATAAATTAAGGTGGGAATATGGCTCTGAAACGACGCTTCTCAACTATAGTAACTGGTTCTAAATGGTTGCGTAAATACAATTTCAACGGGTGTCCTTTATGCAAAACCATACGAGGCAAACAATGCAGCAAAGTCATGCTTCCATGCTCGAACATTTTTTTCTCAGTTGCTCCCGGAGCTCTGAAACAGACGGCATCACGCTTGGTTCGACCGTCTTCTCGTGTTGCTTGTATACCTCCGTCTGCTTTTTGTTAATATCATTCGTCCGGTCTAAGCACTAGGATTTTTATTGGTTTACTCTTTGGTGTTCGTTTTAGAGCGCAGCTCTTAGGGGCCCGTTTCCGGCTTGAGCGGCGTCGCCGTCGCCGTCACCGTCACCGTCGCCGTCGGCGTAACCGCGCGGTGCACTATGGAACGCGTGACGTCACTGATGACGACATCAGTGACGTCACTAATGACGTCATCGGCATCGTCATCGTCACTGATGACGTCATCAGTGACGTCACTGATGACGTCATCGGCATCCGCATCGTCATCATCACTGATGACGTCATCGGCATCTGCATCGTCATCGTCACTGACGACGTCATCGGCATCTTCACGTGACCCCCAAAGTCACGTGACCCCCCCCCTCCCCGAGGTCACATGACCAAAACCCCCAGTACCCTTCCCTCCTCCTCCTCAAGAGCTGCGCTCCAATTCGGCGTTACAGGGAGTTGTAAACGGCTTTCATTTTTTTTAGTCTGTATCTCCCAGTTAAGTTTTGGGCACTCTCCTGACAGCTTATTGATTTGACTACTTTTGGCGTATTTTTGTGTTTGCTCGTTTTATAGCTGAAAATGTCTGCCCTCACCAAAATACTTCTTCGCTTGGAAATAAAAACTGACTGTATTAATTAAGAGCGCGCTATTCCGATGTAAATCACTCTAAAATAAACACAATCTATATTGCAGTGATAAGCACGATAAAGTATAAATGTGTAAGATAGCCATTATTCGTTTTTAGTGTAGAAGAAGCAGAATATCATCAACACGGACGGATTCAGAGTGGTTTGCCTCTCTTAAATTAATTCCCGCTAATGAAAAGTCTCTCTGCGTTGGTGCACTTGATGCTGGGACGGCATCAAGTGCGGAGACTCGTGCTGGCGCAACTTCCACTACTCCAGAAGATCGAATGCAGTTTCCTCGATCTACGTGTGTGCGACGAAGCCACTCGCAGGCTCCTACTTTCTTGTGGCTTGTACGTTCTGGGTTTTCTTTGCCCAGAGAACGTTTTTCGCTGTTTTCTGGCAAAACAAGAGCAAGCTTTCCCGGGACGACTGATGCTCCTGCATTTTTTCCTTTTGTTTTTTAAGGCATCATTTTTGACGAGATAGAACGTGCTAAAGCGATTTTTGATGATAATATAATATTTCTTGGTGTAAAGCACAAGTGAGTAGTTTGCCCCCGCAATACATTCGATAATGCACTTCATGGTATACCACTCACTTATTCGTTCTTCACTGTACGGCCGCGCACGTTTATAGGCCGCCTCGGCAAAAATGTAAGTCCGAACCCGCGGATATCCGCATCCGAACCGCATCCGCAGCCCCTGGCATCCGCATCTGATCCGCAATCCTCCGAATTTGACTCATTTTTATCCGAATCCGCCTGTTTACTGCGGATATCCGCGGATACTCCACAGATAATCCACGGATAAGCAGGGCTCTATCCATCAGCACCGCAATCCTTCCGTCGCTTCACCGACGAAGGTCAAGGGAAGCTCGCCTACACCAACACATCGTCGCGGGTTTGAAACGTAGCGAATAAAAATCGGAGCAAACCATCTTGAGTCCAACGCTTGCCGGCTGAAACCCACCAAGCGTTGTGAGCTGAGCCGGCACATGGCACGCGGCACGACCTGTTTTTGCCCGCCATATTTGCCCGATGGCAGCGACCCCCATAGGACGCTGGAGTCGCGAATACAACGACCTTTTCGAAACACGACCCCACCACGAGCCGCTCGTTAAAACAAAAACAAAAACACGCAAATGCCATTACAAATCGAGCGTATACGAGATGTAAATAGTAGCGCTCCTTGCGCTCACGAACAAACAGCCCCAAAAGAAACAAAACGCAGCACGCCCGTCTTCCTGAACAGAGAAAAGACTCGCTTGACTTCCAAAGTCTTCTCCATTATGTTTCACCTTACGATGAACAGCGGGGGACGCTGCGGGCCGACGAAGCCAATCAAAAGCTGCATGAGTGTCACGTGGGATTCCAAAGGAACCCAGCGACGGATTGGGCGCGTAGACACGTTATATACGTTCAGGACGCTACAGGTTGGCTGCAGGATGGCCCGTATAACGTCCTCCGCGGTGCATCGTACACGGTGAAACGAAGCGTATCTAAAGCGTCTGACGGAACCGGAGGCAGGCAGCGTCCGCGAAGAGCGCCGTGAAGAAAACCGGCGTCCGGTGTGTCGTGGCAGCGCTCCTGGAGGAACACAGCTTGACCCGCGGACGGTTGCGATTCTCGACCCGGTGGTTTCTGCTCGCCCACCCTTGGGTAACACGTCGTTCGTCGACAGCGGCTCGCGTAATCAAACAAAATGATAATAAAAAAATAAAAAGCGACGACGCCGCGGCGATTTGGATAAACTTTCGCGCGCTCGGTGCGTGAGCTCGTCGCGTGCACTTGCTTCATCGTAATGAGCAGTTGTGGACGAAGGAGGCTGCGGCGGGCGACGTGAATCCGGACGTGCTCAAAAGCGTGTCAAGCAGACTGCTGGACTCTGGAGTGGTCGAGAGGCAGGCGCCTTGCCGCGGGTATACCGCGGCGACAAGCGTCTCCGTCTTGGGCAGTGTCGTGAGGACGCGATTTCGAGACTGGCTCGCGCGGCAGTCGTGAGCTACCGCTGGCAGGCGCACATTAGCCGGCCTTCGACCGGTAGCAGCCGCACGTTTGCGGATATATCCAAACAAAATTCACCGTTTCTTTTTTACCTGTTCTTTTCTTTTTCGGCGATAGTTTTAACGAGTTTTTGTCGCAGAAAAGCCGGCGTCGGTGCCGGTGGTGGACGGGACAACTCTTATTGGTCGTGACGTCACAGCCACATGGCTTCGCGCGAGAATTTCATACAACCAACAACATTCACGTGAAGCGTGCCGTCACGCGTGAAATAAAAGTGTTTAAAACATGACGTGTAATGCGAATTAAAGGTCGTCGCAAATCTTAAATGATTTCACTTTCTAAAGTAATTCATTCGTCTTAAAATAAAATACAAAGAATTTTAGGTGGAGGCGGGAACCGAACCCAAACCCCTTCGGTTGCGACCCCAGGTCCAGGCACGCTATCCAATAATCCAAGCAGACATATATATATATATACATTTAATTTTTTGCTAGGCCACGCATGGACGACTTGGGAACGAGCCGGGGTTTATATGTTTAGCTTTCGCGTTGCACTTTTAAAGGCAAAACTTAAAAACCCTCCTGTAGTTTTTTTTTTTTTTTTTCGCGTCATGAGGGTTAAAACTATGCGATTACGATATTTGCTATTTCTTTCTTTGTTTTTCGTAAAATAATTTTGATTCGATAACCTCGATATGTTGGTCGTGTGAAGTCAGCGATTAGAGATATGAAGAGCTTTTGAAACGCAAGAAAGTGCACGCTTCAGGCTTCGTGATTGTTTCTATCGGCGTTCTTATCAGCTAATGCCGCCATGTCATTGGCTTCGGAGCAATAGCAAAATGCCCCGTCATGCGCCAGGCTTCCTAAAGGGCCCCGAAAAGAAAAAAAAGTTTTTTTTTTAAACACTCTGGTTGGGACACGCGTGTCGAAAAATGAATTTTACACGAAAAAAAAAAAACAATTTTTAGAGCAATATTGACGGCGAGAAATTTATTTGAAATTTTGCGCGCAAATTCCTGGTCATTCAGCTCGGCTTCTCACTGGGAACGATGGTCATTCAAATCATCTTCTCATTGGCCAATAGAATGAGTGACAGCTTAGATGTTAGTTATAAAATCTTCGTGATCTCTTAAAATCGCCTTTTGAATAACATTTTTTTTTTAGGTTTAAGAAACAATCCATCGAATGAACGTCGTAATTGTTTACAAACGTTTTACAAAATCGTAACTTCCGTTCGGATAAAACAACAAACAAAAGCTTCGCCATTTTTTTTTTTTTTTTTTTTTTTTGTCATGGTCGCCGTTTTGCAACGCGCCTCGCGTCCTCGGGTGGTTTTGTAGTTTTATCGCGTTTATATGTGAAGACATCCTGAAGAGGGCTTGTTGCTTGTGTTAGTTAGTCATGGCCGATTCACACGACGGACTGATCCGCGGACGGATTGATCACGTGACGACATGTCCGCGGTTTGTCTGTCTCCCAAGCGCATCCACACGAGGGAGACGAGGAGCGGACGCCAGCGAGGACGGACCGAACATCGCACCGTGGTACCGTTGTCCAAGAGAGAAATCGACGTTCGCTACCGCGATAATGAATCGTACGCCGCTGTTACGTACAGATCGAGACAAAACACCGTGATAGGCTTCGCGCGAAGCGCCACTAGCTTTACTAACCCAAAGCATGAGAGTGACACAGGCATGGTCCTGCTCGAGAAGGGTTCCGCGTAGAAGCGACCAAGCTCTGGGCTCGCGAAGGGGCTTTTGGAGATGCCTTCACGCACTCCGCGCTCGTGCACAACACTCAAGTTCACCACAGTCACAAGAGAGGTCTTGCTCGGTGAAATCCTGATTGGACGTGCAAGAATTATCGCGGCGTGCTAGACGAGTTTTGACGGAAGCTTCTTGACGTGGACCCGGAGGAGTACCGGAATCTGCATCGCGTCAGCCAGACAAAGTTTCTGCAGTTCCTTTCACACATGGAACGAAGAAACGCCCGACAAAATGAACCAGCGAACGCTCAAAACACAACGATGCGCCACTTTTGTTTTCATCGCCCAGAAACAAAAACAAGAAAACAATGTACCGTTGCCAGACTAAACGCTTTTCAAGTTAATCTCCCGCCAAAAATCCGCGAGTGAAAAAGGCGCTTGACTTTATCAGTCCGCGCGTCCGCGGACGAGGCGCGGATCGCAGGAATCGGTGACGTGCCGGTCACTTGGTACACGGTCTGCGGACGAAAATCGCGATTCGGTCCGTCGTGTGAATCGGCTGTACGACGGGGTACGACGTGCGACCGGAAGACACAGGAAGTAGAAGTAGCAATTGACCCCGTAAGTGATGACGTCACAACATGGCGTCTTGGTCCAAACAAACCGTTGCTAGGGACGTTGCTATGAACTAATGCATGGAGACTCCACATGAGGCTAGATTTTTGCTTACAAGTTACAAGTAAGTAAACAATTTTTTGTAAGCAGCCTAACTTCTTGATATCTAATTATGAAGATGTTCTTGTCGTCTCAGTGTCGTATCGCAACGATGAAAGCCATTTCTGAAGTCTTACACTCCGCTTTGCTGTGGTAGCAGACGACACGATGGATTTGCTGGCCTCTGTTGCAGTGCATCTCCAGCAGTGCATCTCCAGCAGTGCATCACCAACAAGTGCATCACCATGGCCGTAGAGGCCTCCGCAATGTGCGTTTTTTTTTTTTTTCTGTGAACAACCCAGCTTAGCTACGAGGGGTGAAAATGCAGTAAAATCAAACCACGTCATGCAGATCAGTTACGACGACGACCTGAAGTGCATTACCGGCGTAGTACAGGCCAGCATGAGAAACAAATCGTACGCAGTCGAGGTAAGTCGTTTATTATTATTATTATTGTGGTTGTCAGGTTATTAAAGAATTGCATGTCTATCGCAATTTCACAGTATTTTGCTTTTTTTTTTTCCTTGGTATACATCAAATTCCGTGGATGGGCTCTTTTGGTGAAGATCTTCATCGAACCCGCGATGCGAGTACAATTTGTAATAAACTCACATTATGTTTTTTATCCAGTTCTTTCGCGCTTTGGGGTCTTGCGGAAATCTGAAGAAACTGCAAGAATCTTTCTCCACGCGATGGTTACAACCAAGTACGAAGCACCCTCGTATAGCGCGAGTCCGCAAACAAAATTTGGGATCTCAACCGTTCGCCTGAAGTGCTTTTCTCACGGGTGCCATGCGATCTTTTAGCAGACGATCATCTCGATCGACGCCCGGACTTTCTATAAACCATATTTTGCATCGCACCCCACTATGATTTCTTATAAGTGTCTGAAACTCATTATATTTCAAACAAATGCGATGTCAGAATATCGTCTTTATTCACACGATTCAAACGACGGCCCCGGCTTGGCCGGCCGGCGTGCGGCAGACGGCATACTTCTTGCATTCGTCGTCTGCTGCAGGCATCTTGAGGACCGGAAGTTGAAGTCGTAAATATTTCAGAAACGAGCGATTACCGGCACACTTCTGTCGAAACATATGTGACATTCAAGCTTTCTATATCTGTGATTTTTAGAGGTCGGGTTTTCGTAGCGAAACCGAGCCACATGTATTTGTCCATAACAACGACCCTAGCAACGGTCGGGTTTTCGTAGCGAAACCGAGCCACATGTATTTGTCCATAACAACGACCCTAGCAACGGTTTGTTTGGACCCATGACGTCACACTTACGGAGTCAATGGCTCTCGTACGGGGCGCAGCCAAGCCAGCCAAGCAGCCAAGCCGATCCACTACGAAGAGGCGGGGAGTACCTCTCCTCCACGCGCCCGAAATGCCGAGAGAGAAAACAAGAGGAAAGGAGGTGACTACCGACTAAATTGCGTCTGGCGCAGTCAATATTGCTCTAAAAAAATTTTTTTTTTTCGCTTAAAATTCATTTTTTGACACGCGTGTTCCAACCAGACTGTTTTGAAAAAACTTTTTTTTTTTCTTTTCAGGGCTCGCACTAGCTGCAACATTATTGGCCCACGTATGTTTTAGTAGCGATTGTTCGCAAAGGCTGTGATACAACTCGAATTCCTGGTAAAATGGGAATGCCTTTTATAACCGCGAAAACTAGTTTATTTTTTTTTCCGCGCCTGTGGGCTTAGGCTATAATAATCTAATTACATTTTTTTTTTTTTTTTACATGGTGGGATATATATTTTCCGTAATGTCCGAGCGTACGTTGCCCCGCAATGCACTCCGAACAGGGATCACTGATTATTATTTTCACCTTAGCCACTGGAGAAAAAGGGATTGGTGTTGTTCGTTATTCTTCTAATTTTCTGCCGTTTTTTAGCGCTTTTATTTTCTACAATAAAGAGCATGAGGCATCTTCTTTCGATGTTTAGGGAGTCGGGAGTGTTCTTGCCACTGAGACGGTATTATCGTTTGACAGCTTGCTTTCTTTCCTCACTGGCTGCAGTCATTCTGTAAGAAAAAAAAAATGATTGAGTATGAGTGGATCACGGCGTAATATACATACAGCGATTTCGGAAAGAAATTATATATATCTAATAATACGGGTGGGGGGGGGGGGGGGGGGGGGCGATTTCATTTCACAAGGTCCAGGAAAAAAGAATAATGTCTAAAAGACACTTGAAAAAAAAAAAAAACGCTATATGTTGGTCAAAAAAAAATTTTTTTTTTTTTTTTGACCTGCTGACGAAAGCTGAAAAGCGTTTTTCGGTCATAATTTAGTTTCCGAGTTTGAAAGACCAAAGGCGAATTTGGGGATTCGGGCAATCGGTCGCTTATTTGGAAGTTTCGTCAAACTCAGATACATTCCGCAAAACAAAGATACTTTTTACAGACATGTTTAATCTACATTAAAAGCAAAATATGCTCATAAAAAGATATGTTTTAATTTATTTTTGTAAAGATGTCTAGAACCTGGCCCCTTTCACGGTAACTACAGCGGGTGATGATAACTTTTGTAGCATGCAATTTTATCACATAAATTATATATCAAATGAAAGCTTTAAAAAAAATACATTTTCAGCAAGCACAATATCGCTATAGACAAACATTTTATCTTTGCAGAAAACACCTTTGAATACAAAAAAGCTATACAATTTTAAATTTCAACATTAATTTCCTTAAAAAAGCAGTTTTTAAACATTTTCGTGGTTCTTTTTTTTTTTTTTTTCTTGTATGAAGAACTTTCGCAATGATCTGAAACGGCGGTCTCCAAACGTTCTCGCGAAGGGGGCGGATCAGGGATCCGTCGCTGTATCGAGGACCGAAAAAGAAACAAGTAAATATAAATAAAGGAAAACTAAATAAAAACCTCTAAGTAAGCAATTATTAAATGCAAAATTCAAAATGAAAAAAAAAAGAATGTAAGGTGGATGAATACATCTACCTTATTTTTAAATATAGTCTTTAGCAAAAAGCTCGGACATTACACAATATTGGGGACCCAGAAAACTCACCAGACATGAATCAGATAGCAAGGCAACTTTGGCATGTCCCAACAGGGAAGATAACGTATGAGAATGAATTAACTGATGCTGACAATATGCAATAGATACGACACAGGAGACTAAGCACAATATACATTGGAACGCACATGAATTTCAACATACGAAGTTACACAGGCATGAAACAGGGACTAAGAATGGTGATGCTGGTGAGGAAATATAATATGACAAGAGAACACGCCTTACCTTAGGCAGTTTTCTCTCTCTTTTTTTTTTTTTTCTGGCATGGTTGGGACGTTTTGGGATGCGAATGTATGGCGATAGTATTCTAAAGATAATTTCTAGTATACTTATCTTTGTATCGCGGTACTTTTGAAATATGTATTTCTATTTTAGTAGTGATATGCATTTGCGATGTATCGTTTTTATCGCGATACTTTGTCAGGCTTTTGGGATCCCGTTACATTTGTTGTCGAAAATGAAGTGTCAGTTTCCTATGATAAACTGAACACCACCTTTTCGGTGCAATTTGTAATATACACCCGCCGCACAACCCTACGAGGGGTGTTGATAAAGTTCGTATTATCGGCACAAGAAATTGAAAAAAAAAAGAACGGAACAAAACAGGCATCAACATGAGCGCGCGTCCCTCTAGTTTCCGCACAGTATAAACATCGCATGCTATAGTAGCTCGGAACGCCGATAGGAAGTCGAAAAAAAAATGTCACCGTCCGTCGGTGCCAAGCACATTGAGTGATCCGTTTTTGTTTTTTATTTGAAGGGAAGAAATGCCAAGGATATTCATTCCAATCTGGGAGCGTTGTTCGGGGACAACACCACAGTTTATGACACTTTGGTTAAATGGCGCAGACGCTTCCAGTGTGGCCAAATAAGAGAAAAGAATTTCAAGGACGGCGACCAAGTGATTGCTGAAGTGGAGCGATTCCTGAACACTCAAAACGAGGAGTTCTATAACAATGGCCTCCGGCATGTGGTGCATCGCTGGAAAAAGTGGGTAACTTTTGGCGGCAAATAGGTAGAGAAAGTCTCAACTCCTACTCGAGTTTGATTGCTGAATCTCTATTCCTTCGTGACAATAATACGAACTTTATGAACGCCCCTCGTATCTACAGGGGGGAATTTTACTTGTCTGGTATATATCATAGTTGCCAAAATTTAAAAAAAAAGAAGACAAAGGCAAAAACAAAACAAATGTGGTTCGAAGAACGGTTACTTGCAAGCAAACCAGAATTAGCTCCTTTAAGAGCCCGCCGTGAAGGTGTGTCTCAAATTGAGACACAATTCGGGCAGACGCCTTTTCTCAAGCATAGCAAGTCGTCGTTGGTCTCCAGTACCTATATAAGTCACTGGGGGCGACAATGTTGTTGTTGTTGTTTTTAGCGGCATTTAAGATGGCAGCTGTGAATAGATGACAAGTTTGACGTAAGGGGAGGTGCATAAACAGACATAAACTTGAGGAATACAAGCTTTGTCATTTGCATCTGGCAGCAGCTGCACCCTCCGCACCTACCACTGTTCTGGAAAAAAAAAAAAAAAGTCCAGGCACTTCTTATGAGTTGTGAATGCGAAAGCATGAATGTCGTTCTTCCGCTCCCTTAGTTCGTAGCGTACTGGCGTGGACGGCCACGTTTTGCTACTGCCGAGGTAGCGGCCGACGGCCGAGCGCGCGCTCTCGTGAAGTGGCGGCGCCGCGCTGAGCTGGGCCGTGCAACCTCTCCGGAGATTGCCCGAGCAGGCTTTGCGGCCACCGCTCCCTCTTACCGGCGGCCGGGCCGCTGCGTGCACTGCGCCGCCATGGAGAGCGCTTCTCTGGTGGCGTTTTTTGGAACTACGCCGCGTGAGAGCCAATGGAAGCCTCGTTCCTTGATGACGCGCGCCAGCCAATGGGAGCCTATCCGTCAGAGTCAGATCGCGGCTTCACTTCACTCCATTGGGACAGTGGAGTTTAGGTGCCGTTATATATCATAGGCCTGGATATCAACCAACAAACGGTTAAATCGATTGATTAATTAATTAAAGGGTGTCGATCAGTCGGGTTAAACTTTTAATCGATGCACACTTTAAATAATATTAATTATTTATGGAAGCTATACCTTGTGCGAAATCACAAAAAACGTGTAGGACCCCCGATTCTACAACCATCGTATTAAAACTTTAAAAGCAACCAACTTGATTTTTTTTTTGCTTTGTTTTGCTGAGTTTTTACGCATGTGAAGCGATGCAATTCAACCTTTTAGCAAGAAGAAATTACCACCAAAACAACAAGCATTTAATAAGGAGAGTGCAGCTCAGTCGGAAGCAGGCATCGTCATTGAAATGCATGCTTCTCAACGTGCGCCCGTAGCGGACGACGCCGCGGCATCCACACTTGAGTATATCTACACTTTCGGCCGCGTGGTGAAGACATGGTACGATCTCAAGGCGAATACTAGGTTACACATCACTACGAGGTCCCCTATAGTTGCTCGAACAAAGGAATTTAAGCTATATGCAATCGCAACTTTCACTACCTATAAACTCATCCTTTTGTTTTCGTAATTTGTCTGGTCATATGTCTGACAACATTTCTAAAACCGAAGACGGAGAATTGGTGACCGGTGTGGAGATGACGGGTATAAAAGAAGTGTCCTGAATAAAAATTAGTCGCTGTGTTTGAGACGTCTTGTGTTTGTCCCCTCTTCGTAGCCTCTGTCTTGGGTTTTAGAAATGTGTAAGTTTAACCACCTCCCCTGCATTATTACGTTATCTTCAATCATATGTCCGTTTTGGGGAGGTTGACTACCAGACAGATCGGCACTTATTTGCAAAAGGGAATGTCAACAAGCATGAACCTGCGCAGATCACTTCGCTTAGCGCGTCGGTTATATCAGCTCGCGCTACTAAGCTACATACTACTTATAAATCTACGCACGCGCGTTCGTAAGTGTCAGTACCGCCAAACCAAAAAGTGTAATCTATGCAAATGCCACGTGAACGTGCCGAGGGACACCAAGAACATCCAACTCGGACTTTCGCTTTTTCCGGGCCGTCTTCGAGGAGGACTCGCATTCCTCTCTAAACCAGAAACCTTCCCCACTGACCATCACCTATGTATATACGTGTCACGCAATCCAACGTCCCTTTTCCTATCGCACTCCTGAACTGAAATCGACTACCCCCGGCACTTTACTACTTCGACGGGTATCTCCTCTAAAACCGACAACCGCTGAATGCCAAAACATCTCCCCTCGTCCGTGGCGTCGCCGCAGCATCCAGCCATCGGACGTGACTAGGAAAGAACTCAAGATATACTTCGTCTCACCTTCCGATAAACCGCGGCAGACGCTACGAATCGTCCCCAGCCAATCAAGAGCCGTTAACCTATCACGTGATTACCCGCCCCCGTCGCGCTTCGCTGCGTCCCTCTCGAAGGCCACCTGACACTCACAAGGGCATTAGATTGGCTTCGATGGCCGTAACGTCCCCTGCGGTCCATCGTAACTTGACACGGAGAGCGTACTCCGCTCACACCTAAGCTGACAGCGCGGTGGAAGCTACGTGCTCGTTGGACTGTCCATCTCCTGCCACGTGGTCACGCTCCAGCTTATATCCAAGCACAGGGAACGGTGTCACGTGCTCAAAGGGAAGCGCCCGATTGGTTCTGCGAACGCGTACACCTCCCAGCGCACTGTCAGCTTAGCGATGAAGCAGAGTGTAGTGACCCTTCTCTCTTGGTGGGGTTCCCTGCCCGACTCCTAAATAACAGTCTACGTGACGGGGGAGGGGGCTCCGATAATGATCGGGAAAAGAAACAGAAAGGAGCAGCACGTAACGCCGCGAGAAGAAGATGCACTTTCTCTGTTCGTGACCCTGTACCCTGTTGGGAAGAAGGCTCTTTTTCTTTCTGGGGCCAAGGCAGAAGAGACCAAGGCGTCCCACGACTT
Source organism: Ixodes persulcatus (assembly GCA_013358835.2). NCBI lineage: Eukaryota > Metazoa > Arthropoda > Arachnida > Ixodida > Ixodidae > Ixodes > Ixodes persulcatus. The sequence continues at coordinate 776,516 of JABSTQ010009334.1, forward strand.
CGATTTCAAGGTCGGGAGGAGAGTCCGAAGAAGGGGCAATCTCCGTGCGTGGCCCCGGGCGTACTTGGTCACGGCGTCGTTGACTCCTTCGCTTCTCCGAACCCCCGGCTGCGTCTCTTCACTAATTCTACGCGTCGGCCTTCCTCGCTCAATTATGCGGCTAGGCGTTACGTCTATGCATGCATACGTAGACTTTTTTTTTTCCGCGCACGCTCGCGCGAAACGGACATGATGTAATAAAGGCAAAGACACACGGTCGGGCGCCGTCTGGAAGAGGGCACGATGCGCTTAATTTGCATATCAAGCGCTCGCTGTGTTATATATATATATATATATATATATATATATATATATATATATAATATTTACGGATGCTTCTGTTTTAATATAGAGGGTCTCGTAGGATGGAGCTTTCAAACCGGAGACAACAAAGAAGCAGCAGTAGGACACGTTTGTCAACGCGAGGGGATACAAAATAGCAATAAAAAATGTTAAGCGTTTTTTAAGGTAGAAGTTACAACATTGCGTAATTAGAGCTGAATGTATATAGAAATATTCCAGGCACAAAACCAAAAGCAGAGAATAAGCAATTATAAATAAAAAAAGAAAACAGTGTGGTGTCAAATCGCTGTTCAGCACAAAATATCCTAGTTCTATTTGAACAATAAAATAGGCGACGATTCGAATGATTGTACACGAACCGTCTTTACAGTTTGTTCAATCTTGAACAGAGATTTATTTGCGAATATTTGAAGCAGTTGTTATTACATTCATATTTTGTCAAGATTCATTTGTGGTTGGCTCTTGGTTTTATCCTGCTTATTTTTTTATTAGGTCACTACAAGGTAAATAATTTTTTTTTTTTTAAAGAATGGCGGCAGCTGAAGTGCGAAGGTTCAAAAATTTAATCTTTTTGATTTCTTGCGAGCATTGCCCTTATTAAAACATAATGGACAGCTTGTCACAGTTATCCCACCGTCAATTAACCGTCTATTCAATCACAGCGTGGCCTTATTGGATACGATTGAGGAGCCCATCGCGAGACAGTGAACGTAGATATTGTAAAGTCACGTTATGCGGTTCTAACGTGGTTGGCTATGTCAGTGTTGTGCCAACTACTCAACAGAATTACTTAAGATAAGACTGAATACCCATTTAAAGACTATTTAGTGTTGTATTCAAATTACTTTTTAATTCGAACTATCCGGAGTACAGTCAAATACTTTAAAAAAAGTATTTGAATTACATTCAAAGATACTTGGCAACTATGTTGTAAGCCGGTTATATAAGAATAAAAAAGTAAAAAAAGTACTGTATTTGTGATGACCAATGAAAATCACATTTTTCTGTGATCGTCATGACCTTCAAGAAGCGCCTTACGTGCTGCAATTGAAGTTTAATTTTAAATATTTTGGGATACGCAACATAATGTGTGCCTAAATATTTCAGGTTCAAACGGGAGCCACGTATTGTAGACATGGCACCTGTCGTGCTTTAGTTTGGCGGTCGGCTCGGCTCATGGCGCATTCCGCAAAAAGTTCGTAATATGCCTCGCCGCGATTCGGGCAACTTGACATATAGTCCGGAATTGCATATTCCTAGCAGCCGAACTAGAAGTTGATCAGGAAGCCAGACTTGTTGATGAGTAAGCGAGTGAACGTCACACGTGCATGCCCACAATCTAAAAAAAAAAAAAAAAAGCCAGTGCGTCTGCTTTCCCGCACAACACTCGGAGAGTCAATCACCTCAACTTACTGAGGCAGCTCGGTGAAGGACGATGCCGAAAGATATGTTTATACCATAAAACGCATCTGAGTTGTGACATTAAGTAATACAAGCGTGACGTTTTGCATTGCTTAATGTCACAACTCAGACTGCGTTTTGTGGTCGAAACATATGTTTCGGCATCGTCATTCGCTGAGCTGCCTCCGTAAGTTGCGGTGATTGGCTCTCCGGGTGTTTTAGAGTGCAGGAGAAATATCGACCCGAGGACAGAAGCCTCTGTCGCTGATCAAAAACCAAGAGCAAGTACTTTGTCTTCCCCAGTCAAAAACGAGAAAAATGGCCTGCACCTTCAAACTGTCAAAAGAAGTAAAATGAGAATGTCAAGAAGGAAACACAGGGGAGTGTCTACAAAACCTCTTCTAAACCCCCTTCCCCTGCCCCCTTCTGCACCAGTTCAAACCATGCTTGAAGCATTGAGTTCAAGATGGTCAAGATTCCAGAATCAGTATCCACCAGTTTAGAAATAACTGGCACCACTATGCGGAAAACTGGTTTCGAGGATTTTAAGGATGAAACAATGCGCGCATTCGAAAAGGCATGAAAGAAAAACTTTTGAACGAACTTGGGAGCAAAAGTAAAGCCACAATAGACACACAAGAAGATTTAGGGAAGCCCATTCTAGGTCAATGCAGCTCAACGGAGCCAGCAGGATCTAACTTCCTTGGCCGAGGATGAAAAACTTGTTCACGTATTTTCATACCAGAACCTCAGAAACCGGTGATTTCCGGAAATGGTTCATTGTGACCGTACCGAGCGTTGGCGTCGCAACCTTCCGCTGACGGAACCACTCTAACTTCAGACAAAATGTGGGGGCTGAGCGTGAAATCCGGATGCGGTCATCAGCCCTTTGATAGCTCCAAGCGTGATGTGCCATTCAAAAACAACCTCGAAAAATAAAAGGAAGTGGAGAAGAGGACACATAAAGGCGGGCGTACTTGTGGCAATTCATTTGATCTTCTGTTGGCATTTTAAAGCTGCGCTTTTCTCGCGCTTTGTTTCCAGTACTGTGTTCGGTCGCTGGTCTCCAAGTTTGCAATCGGTTTAGCTTTACCCGGAAGCCTGATGATCCCTAGTTCCGTAGGTTGTTCCGGCGACATATTGTTTTCAAAGTTGCAAAATGTATTTGAGATACTGAGTACAAGAAGAGTGGAAAAGGTAACTAATATAGAGTAGCAAATAATCTAGACAAAATGTAGTCGCAATTTACCAAAATACCACCAAAAGTACTTTAAATACAGTATCATGAGTAGAGCATTTTTGATAGGCACAAGTCTGGCGATGATACGCCACGCTTCAACCACGCCCCCGCGGGGTGTCGCTCTTGAATCGGGCAAGGAGATGCCACAGACGCCAATAAAATCACAAATACATCGAATGAAAAACACCCAGTAAAAAAACCATGGGGAACAACCTGAGGAAGAATAGGAGAAGTCGCGAACTGGTATCAATAAATGAGCGCACACGCGCTTCCTTTCACAGCTTTACAAAGGCCGGGCTGGGTGAGTCTCAAGCATTTGATTATCAGTCCGCAGCCAACGAGAAAGCGGTATTAGCCGACAAGGACTCCCACGAACCAATCGCGAAGCAACAAACGTGAACATCATAAGCCGTGCCCTCCATTTTATAGGCTGTCAGGGACCATAAACAAATTCCTCGACTGTATTATATCATCTACGCTTCCACAGTATTTTTTTCACAACGGTTTTCGCTTCAGACTTTGTCGCAACTACCCATTTGAAAACACAAGTATATTGTATAGCCATCAAGAAACGCTAAGTAGTTACGCACTGCGACACAGCCCGCCTTTCAGACATTCCGATGTTCATTTGTAGATAAGGCTTAAGACGTGTCAAGTATGCGTAAGGGACACGTCCCTTAGCCTTATCTACAAATGAATAGCCCGCCTTTCAGATATTCGTCTTCGTTTGTAGATAAGGCTAAGGACGTGCCACTTATGCATGAGTGACACGTCCTTAGCCTTATATCTACAAATGAATATCGGAATGTCTGAAAGGCGGGCTGTGCTGCAATGCGTAATTGCTTTGAGTTTCTCGATGGCTATACTATATACTTGTGTTTTCAAACAAACTTCGGTTGAGAATGCGCCTTTTCTTGTCCTTCTTGCCTTGGCCCTTTTGTTATTTCGGCGTTGTTTTCCATAGCGTTTTACTATTAATATGGATTTATATCCGTCAATATAGCCTTTTTTAGCGTTGTTGGAGGAAAATAGGAAATGAGACAATGGTGTGTGTGCTCCATGACGCACTTGTCGCTGTCTCCGTCAGTGTGGTCAGTTTGGGTGCACCATGAAACAAAGTTTTGGAACTAGTGAATCAAAAAAATAAACGGAGTATGCGCCGAAAAATTGCAAGTGCTTGGTCGAAATTAATTCCCCAGGTGGTCGAAATCAATCATCAGTCTTCTGCTGGGGCGTGTCAGATGTCCTTCGTTGGTTTGACGCATAAAACCCCCCAAAATTGGCTTAACTAATTTTATATTTAACAGATTTTTTTTTTAATTCAGCCACTTTTTTATACTTTTAGTTCGAAGTGTGGAAAGCTTATCGCCATAAACAAAACACTAAATGAACCAAAAAAATTTGATAACTATTGGCATCAAAAATAAGGTACGCATCGTTTCAATGTAGTTGTGTAAAAAAACTGCGAACCAGTGGCAGTCACTGATTCACGGCCAAATGATTTCCCCCAAATTTATTAAAACTATGGCTAAAAGACAAATTCGTAAGTAGTTTTTGTTTTTAATTAATTAAATAATAATATTTTAATAATAACTGCTGCGTGACCTCACTTTAAATATGTACAGAATGACTATGATAATTTTAAAAAAAATATTGACCGATTAAGTCGATATCGACGAAGCCTAATAAATTAAAGGAAACACTTTAAATTATGCAGCTGTGGACCTTCACCGAGGAGAGTTTCCGTCGGCTGTGGCCAGCGATTTATAATCATATGCTTTATACCTTCGGAACATGACCGCGTAGCTCGAGATTCACTCTTAACTCTTTATGTATCTCTTCTTTTTTTAGATGCGGAGCATCTCTTGCTCGGGTCTATGTCCCGCGGCGTCGGCGTTGTAGTCGGCACTCGAACTACGCACGCGCAACTCTCCTCCTTCCCTCTCTCCAACAGCTGCGCGTTACTCTCTCCGCACTCTCTCTCTACCAGCTGCGCGCACTGCGCGTGCGTTCGCTTCTCCTCACACCGCGCGCGCACGCGCAACTCTCCTCCTCTAGTCTCCTCTCCTTCAAGTGTGAAAAAAAAATAAACGGCGAGCGGCGAGCGTTCCAAGTTTCTCTGCCGCGAGCCGCGACGAAGGCTCGCGTAGGGGGTAACGCTAGGGCAGTCGGTGGCGCCATCTCTCGACGTCAGCACGCAACTGACTCTTTCCTCGGAACCAACACGATGCTCCGCATCACCCCATGGTTCCCCTCGGGAAGATGGTGTTTTTTTTCTTTCTAAACGATGCAAGCAGATGAGGTTGCAGCCGAATAATTGGTTAGGTTTATGTTACGTGTACTACTAATCTAAATCCGAATTTTCGGGTTTAGATTTTTCTTTGTGTCATTTTTATCCTTAATGTTTCCTTCTATGTGTATCTATCGCTCTTGCTTGTTTTAGAAACAAAATTTCAGGCACGGATGTTTTGCTACCTCAACCTAGTTTTTTTTTTTTGTTAATCAATTTAAAATATGTTGATGAGCCTAAAGTCTGTATAGTGTTTTTATTCATACCTAATTTTATGGGTAAAGGTGGCCAGCAGAGCGAAAGCTCGTGGTGCAGAACCCAGGGATTCCGACCCCTGCCCCGTTTTGATCTGGATGAGCATCGTACCGGCGTGTGGTCGTGTATCACTACTGCGTGGTGCACGTTAAGGTGTACTGCACAGTCTAAATTTATCACCTACAGCTGTGACACAAGTCGCCCGTGGATGCAGACTAACTTCAAGGACGTGTGGCATATAAAACAGCCCAATTTTTATACCTAATTCTTTCACATTTTTATATTTTGTACATATTGCCGCGTGCGAATCCCGGACAAAAGCTCACCGGACAAAAGCTCACCGGACAGAAGCTCACCGGACAAAAGCTCACCGGACAAAAGCTCACCCATTTTTTCACGGACCCGGACGAAAGCTCACCAGGGGAAAATTTCATGTTGGTCTTAACACGAGTGGGGACAACTTAGGTGCAGGCGTGCGACACTAAATTGCAACGATAAATTAAATATGACAGTCGCGTGGTTTGTTGATTAGAGTAGAAACAAGTTTATTTATCGATTGGTTAGAAGCGAATGCAGTCCCTTACTAGCTCCAGCAGTCTTGGTAGATCTGGGTGCACAGCTTTCTAAATTGTTCATCTGTCTTGTTCTTCTCCAAAAGGCCCAACTACCGTTCCTTTAAAATATTTTTAAAAATTCGCAACTCAATGGTGTGTATATTACAGTTTTGCTTCAGTTTCCCTTTCACATCACCCTGAAATAATTCTTGATTCAAATACATCTACCACGCTCAATGACGGAAAAAAATTATTTTCCTTGCCATTCACTTCAAATATTACCCCGAACTAAAGAAAAAACAATGCATTAGTAATGAAGAGACATTGTGCCTAACCTTTATGTGCGCGTTTAGCGTGACATAAGAACAATAAAAAAGCCAGGTCACCGAAGAGTGACTTTGCTTCTTCGGTCACTCTTCGGGTTCGAAAACCTCGGTTCACAAAGTTTGTTGGGCGTGGCACAAGGGTACTCCGGCATACCTTGAGTCAAGCAAGATTGATCTTAGCTCCACTCAGTTTCAGTGACCTAAATTTTGGTCCCAAATCGTTGCTTCTCTTCCTGTTATGGCTTATCTGTAAACGCCTTTCCATGTTATGGCTCGGCTATTGTCGTCGTTGCAGCGATTGGACACGGGCCACTACTCGAATGCTTCTCGAGCTATCAATTATCACGAGCCTAAATCGAGTGCCCACGCAATGCTCGGGTCCAATCTATGAACCGCATTCAATATCGTCATACGGGTGTACTGCGATCCCCGCGTTACGTCATCGAATTTTGCAAGGGAGAGATTGAATGAAAATGATCGCTTTTGTCCTTGAAATTACACCGCAACAAAGGAGTTTCTTGGCCAGTGGCATTGCATGCGAGTATCCTTGAGTCCCACTAGTGCCAGTAAGCTCGTGTAAAGTGAAAAACATTCCAATTGAATATCGTTGCACAGCTCCTTTAATCCTTTCACATTTTTATATTTTGTACATATTGCCGCGTGCTAATAGCTGAGTCAGCAGCGTGCTCGACTCCCACGCCGCTGACTGGGGTTTGATCCCCGCCAGCATTTGTCCTTTTTATCTTTATTTTGTTTGCATGACTGGAATGTTCCAGATGACTCGAGAATCTTTTAGTTTGTTCGAGCTCGGAAACTTCTAGATACCCTGTCGTTTACAAAAGGAGCTTCGCATGGCTGCTTGAGGCAGTCGTCTCTCCGTCGCCGTCAAAGCAGGTACGGCCTTCATTACTTTATGTTTCTCGGCACAAGTTCGCCGCATTAAACGCTCATTTTAAGTTGTTTAATTAGGATTTTTTTTTATGCATGACAATATGAGTGTGTAATTATTTTGTTATGCATTTTCGTGCCGGTTTTGAAATTCAACCTTTTACTAATATCCAAATATGTTTATAGTTAATGGTGTTCGTTTGCGTTTTGCAGTGTTCATTGCTATGTCGGTGCACCCAATCTTAATTTTGTTTTGTATCTATGCGGGAGACAGTGCATCTTTTGCAGCGTTTGGCAATGTGTACACGGACTGTCTTCTTTCTTTTGTGCGTGTGCGCGTGTGTGTGCTTGTGCTGCTTGACTTTGTACCTTGTGTCGGCCGTTGAAACCTTTTCATGAAGCTTTTATGTCTCGGACTATTCAAGCAAAGTTTCCTAGCCTTGGAACGTGGCTATTCTATTGAAAAATCGTCTAATCAGGCAAACTGTGATTTCTGAAAGGTTTTGACGTACCCTTCAACATTTTCTTTGGGGGGGGGGGGGGGGGTTGAAGTGTTTTGCAAAGTTTTCTAAGGCGCCTGACGTACCCTTCAAGAATTTTAAAAGGGTATAAGAGGCCTGTCATAGTTCTTTTAAAGGCGTGTGATGTCTGTCCCAATCTTTACCGGGAAAACAGATGACCCATCAAAATTGCGTCAACGTGTCCGTGGGAAAGATGACGTGACCCTTCAGGATATACGTGTCGGGGAAGCCGCTCGACAATTTTGTATCGGGCGGCCGCAACGAGCGGACGCTCAGTGTCGGCTTTCCGTCCCACGCGTGAGGTTTATCTTCTAAAGCAGTTCAGTGTGCGGATAAAAAAAAAACAGGTCTCGCAGTGCCCTCTTTCTTGCGGCTTTTGGGCCGCCCGGCTTCAGAAGCTCATCCAGCGAAATAAAAATGCGTCGGAGACGCCACCGCGAAGAAGACACCTGTGACGAAACCATGACCGTGCTCAGGATTTCGTCAACGACGGTGGACGTTGGTTTCGCTTTCGGGGTTTTCACTAAACGTGCTATAGCGACAGTGTATATGTGCCCGTGTGGTGCACCTGTTCGGTTTTGTTAGGTGAACTACCGCACAGCTAAGGAATTTACCCAGTGGCTATGTGAGTACATTGAAAGATATTTTTAGGACAAAGAACTCTGTTGTCTCTATATTGTCTGATCTCTTTTGCTTAGAGTTGCTTGCGCCAGGGTTTGAGCACACGTTCGTTCTAATCGTTTTTGTGAGTTATAACATGCATGTAAAACTCAATGTATGAAATAAGCTTAATAGGTTTTGGGTGCAATTCACTCACAAAAAAAAAGAGTTACAGTTAGGGAGCTTAGTCAGAACAGGCAGACGCTTGTTGCTGAACAGTGCATCGCTAGAGAGTTTAGTAATTTATGTTTTCTGTGTACACTATTGATAGCTCTGTCTTGCCATCATTCACTTGTGACAATCGCAGGATTGGTGAATTAGTAGTTTCTACAGAAGGAATCCTTGACAGCTTTCTATGAATTATGAATAGACATTAGAAAGTCGCGTAGCCATGGGCTGGAATTCCCAACACTTTACCAAAAAGGTATGCCGAATGGTGTTCCATGTTTCTTTGATTTACTCTTGCAGTATAAAAACGGGTCAGGTGCCACAAGATTGGCAAATAGCCAAAGTAGTGCCTCTATATAACAGTAGAGAGAAAAATAGTGTTTGCAATTATAAACCAGTGTCATGGCTTAGCACATGAAGTAAGGTTCTCGGACATTTCATTTTCAAACACATCATAACTTTCTAGGATCGACAGGGTTTCTAATAGATGAACAACACGGGTTTCACGGAGGGTGCTCGACTGTGACAAAACTTTCCACAGGGTTCATAATTTTGCTAAAGTCGGTGCTGCTTTCTTAGATTTCGCAAAAGCGTTCGACAGGGTTTCAAATCCCTAGTTATTGCATAAGCTAGAGCGGGTACTAGATAATGACTGCCTCCTAAAACTGGTTAGACTCTTACCTTACCAGCCGTAAACAGTTCGTGTCTGTGGGAAAAGCAGAATCTATTGAATTACCCGTTCTATCTTGGAGTACCCCAGGGCTCGGTGCTCGAACCATTGCTTTTCTTCTTTTTTTTATCAATGATCTGATGGTAGATAAACCCTCAATACAGTGTAAATATTTCGCAAATACCGGTATACTTTTTTTACAAAATAGCTTCCGTTTCTGATCAAATCTTTTTAGATGATAGCTTTCAAATTATACTTTTGTGGTGTCAAAAGCGGCAAATTGACCTGAACAATAAGAAATACGTGCAAATGACAATAACGCTGAAGGAGGTACCACCTTTTAACCCTACACTACCAACTTCAATGCTTTAGCAGTAGCTAATGAATACAAGTATCTAGGTGTTACAACTACTACTAACTTAAGGTGGACTTCTCACATTTTGGCAAGTTATTGCCAAAGCGTCTAGAAAGCTGTGGTCACTGCAAAGAATTGAGATACACTGCACTTGTGAAACGAAGCTAATGGCGTAATAGTCTCTAATACGTCCTTTACTATAATTAATATGCTGACATCTTATGAGACCCTCAATTAATATGCATATATTAAACCAGTTGGAGGGGGATCAAAATATCTCATAGGTTTATTTAGAATTCGAATTCCATGTTTCACCGTTGTATGCTGCATCTGGACTGCCTGAGTTGTCAAGTTGAAGGAAAGTAAAGCGCTTAAACATTTTACATACCATAATACATAACAAAACTTGTTTGAAGTTTGATGTCTTTTTTGGTATAATTTGAACCATGACCTTAGACAGAAGCATGAGAAAATGATTCGTGAGTTTCGTTGCAGGAGCGACTTTTTAGAACATTCCTCTTCTTCGCATACCGTTTGCGACTGAAACGAGTTGCTCAGAAGCGTGACGGGTCTTGCTTCTTTTGCTACATTTTCTAGGGCAATTGATTAACTTTTCTTCGTTAAAATGAACTTCAAGGACTAAACTGCTTACTCATTTTACTGGATGTTTATGCCATTTTTTTGCTATGCTGACTTTATTTATCGTTCAGCCAACACCATGTCTGGCCTTCAAAAATTGACCGGCAGTATCTTCAAAATAAATAAATAAACAAATAAATAAATAACATTTAAAACAGGATTTTTGGTCTATGGTTTAGTCATTTGGGCGTCTAAAGGTCTGAAGGGCTGGGGTCTGAAAGGCTGAAGTCTGAAGGGCTAAAGGCCCCTAGACGGGATTCTAATATATCTCCCCCCAAGCAGCACGTGGATGGGATTACAAAATATCGGCTATTATTTCAGCTAACATATCTCATTTGATATGAAAAAAATCCTGATAGTTATATTAAAAGGATATTTTGAAGTTTCTTACTAGAGCAAAGATCCCAAATCTAAATACTTATACGAGTATGAAGGCACAGTACGCAAGCAGCAAGTAACTGAGTCAAACTTTTAGATTACATTTTGTATATACGTACCGTGAATGACCGTCATGAATATCCGAGCATACATTTTATCAGCATACGAGCATGTTTGTATTATATTTTAAAACGATGTTTTTGTTCAACGAATTCTACACCCACTTTTTTGCGGCCCTTAGCTCCATTATCGAGACAAATAGTTTTTCATCGACCAAATATGTTTGCGCTTGTCCTTGTCCACACAAACGTGTTTGACCTCTGTGTTTTCACATACAGGTTTACTCAGTAAAATATAAGAAGTTAGTGCGTCCCCAGAGTCTTCTTTTATAGTTTTGCATGTTTGCAAACAAAGGTTGTTTTACCAGTTTGTGGTACTCAAGCGCACAAAGGTTGCTTACAAGGTATACGCACTTAACAAATCTGCGGTCACTGTTTGTGCTTTGTTGCTCGAACAGGACCAGTTTCTTTGGAGCACCAGGTACCAATCTTAAGACTATACTTCATTTCAGCTTAAGTCCAGACGCAGCCGATGCTACAAGCGCGAGCTCCGCGCTTTCAGCGTCCCTGCCAAGCACACGCGCTCGTGCAGTGCAAGCAGTGTTCAGGGTCACACGCTCGCGCCTGTAGCATCGGTTGCGCCTGGACTTAAGCTAAAACGAAGTAAACACCGGTCCCCCTCCATCAAATAAGGATAGCGGAAGCTCGCGCTGCAGAACCCAGGGATCCTGAATTTGATCCACACCCCTGCATGTTTCGATCTGAATAAGCATCGTACCGGCGTGCGGTTGTGTATCACTACTGCGTGGTGCACCTTAAAGACCCCAGGCTACCGGTTGTACTGCACTGGCGAAATTGCTCATCTACAACTGGGAAACAAGTCGCCCGTTGAGGCACACTAAGTTCTAGGCTGTATAAACATACACACAACCCAATTTTTTTTTTCTTCAAATAAGGATAACGCAGCAGGTCAGAATGTTCATCGAGACGAAATGTCCAACGGGTCAAAACGTCCAATATTGGACTTATTGCATCGTTGGACATTTTGTTTCGTTGGGCGTTCTGACCTGTTTGGATATTTTGACTCCATGAACATTTTGAGTCGGACGTTTTGACCCGATGGAAATTTTGTCTTGTCGTTGGATGTTTTGAGCTGGTTGGACGTAGCACTCGTTGGAAGTTTTGTATTGAAAACATTTTTTAAATATTTTGTGTTAGTGTCACTGCTTTCAGACTTAGCTTGCTCGTTTCGGGACAAAAGCAAAGGTGTCAAGGGACAGACAGAGAGAGAGAGTTTTAAATCTGTTAGCATTTATTTCCCTGGTGCATGCATGCAGCCGTCTTTCGATAATTTTGACGCTAGTGCAGCGCCGGATTAAGGCATTCGAGGGCCCTGGGCTGAGGCTGTTATGAGGCCCCTACCTATGATAATAATAATAATGGTGGTGATGATGATGATGGTGGTGGTGGAGGTTACGATGACGACGAAAAAATGTATATTTTTGAACTTGTTAAATCAAGACATATTTCATCGTGTGATTATTGTCGAGCCTTGTTTTCCTTGCTGGCATTGAGGCGGATGCGATTGTTGTTTAGAAGCTACTTCGCAAGTAATCAACCGCTCTAGCACTTTACAATATAGTAATTTTGAGGTACAAAATTGAAATCATATGAACATTGCGGAAACTATTAGGATTTTTCGTTCACATCCAGCAATTGAACAAGAAACAACACCAACAACAACAACACTAAACGGCTTTTGTTTAAAATGTTGACTCCGTTCATGAATTGTTTTGACCAGAATTACAGCTAAATTTATAGAGTACATGCCCGGGCCAGTTTACACAAATTAATCATGATGTCGGCTTGTAGCACAGGTCGACATGTCTAACATGTCTTGCTAACATGTCTAGTGACATCATTAATCACACATGAATTGAGTTATGCAGCAACCGAAAAGATACCTGCGAAATTTTCATTATAATTTTGCTTACCCTAAGTGGCATGCCTCGCAAATCGACAACTGCCTCGAAAATCTAGTGCCCTTAATCTTGTAATTGTTCCAAATTATTGGAAGCGTTTGACTTCTAACTAGCCCTTTGTTAATTAATTACTGGTGTGAACAGCGAAGGTAGTGACATAGGCAACAAAGAAATTTTGTTGGTTGAAGTAGTCTTTATGAGATCAAACTATCAAACTAATAACTGAACCCTCGTTTCGCAAACAAACACAGACTTCCACATTTAAACCATAGGCGAAACTGTCGTTCGAACACGTTTGCATTTAAAGAATTTATCATGAGAATCGAGAAGATATTTTCTTTTTGTATATACACGCTGTCTTTTTAAATGCAGTAATTTAGACCTCGGCGGCCATTTTGTTCTGTGACTCAAAGTTAAAACAAAATAAGAAGTTATACCTCAGAGGTTGGTGAAACCATTGCAGTATTCGTATCAGTCGCTGGAAGGAAGAGTGTTCAGTTGCACTGGCAGACCAGATATCGACTCTAGAGCACTTGCTTGCAGTCAGTACTCATCGAAAACTCTTGAGGGGCGTGTCAAGAGCCGGCTCCTTGAAACGCCTGTTTGTTGGTGGTTTTAGAGACGGTGTCCGGAAGAATTACGGGCACCTTTTCGATTGTTATAAACTTATCACTCTAGAATAAACTCCATATGGAGTGTCACGAAAAGGTTTAAAACAACATGTGTGAACCATCTGCGTTGCTTGCTTAACGCTTGCTTAACTTCCTGCCCACAATTGTCCGTAAAACACGCTAAGGGGGCTCCAATACAAAAGAAGGCTCCATAACCGTCCTTCCATCAAGCTTCAATTAGAAAAAAAAAAGAAATCTAAGAAGGGGCATGTGAAGACCGTGTTAAATTTTGTTGTTCTGGCACGCTCTTGTACGACGAGCTCACAAACGCCAGCTGATCTAGAGATGGGAAATTTATGGCATCCTTGTTTCCCTGTTGAAGAAAAAAGAACGAGAAGGCCATTGCGCCAGAGGCCCTTCGGAGTGTTTCTTCTGCTCTCTGTCTGAGATTTCCTAACTAAAAAAATGGCTAACATTTTCAAGTTTTCAGGGGCCAGCATGGGGCCCCCTGACAGCCTGGGGCCCAGGGCTGCAGCCCCTTTAGCCCGTACCTTAATCCGGCCCTGCGCTAGTGGTTTGGGCTGGACTGAACTGGACTGGACTGAACTGGTTTCATAAGGTAGATGAGCGGTTCCCGCCGTGCTCTTTCGCTCCGTTTATTCTCTCGGTACGTCCACTATCCCCCTTACAAGAGGGAAAGAGTCTTCTGGCACGCTTCCAATGACGCTTTGCGGGAGCGGGAGAGGGGATCGAGCGGCCGTGGCGATGGCACAACGTACGCGACAACATAAAACGGCGAGGCGGAGAGACGACGCCGTTTACGCAAAACCGCCGACACCCGGGAAGAAAGGTTGGCTTTTTGAAGACAACAGTATGCGGACCGTAGAGGGCGATCAAAGAAAGCCGTAATGGCTGGGTCCAAACCCTCCTTCGCCCGGAGTAAGGGACTGGTTCTCCGAACACAACAGGATGGGGACCGTTGCAAGGTTGGAATTTCGTCCGGAATGCATTGACGCGCCGCTGCTCTGTGGAGCGGATTGTAATAGGGAATGATCTTTTTCGGTTTTGCATGCGGATGCATAGTACTAGCACAGGTTCCTGTCCACCATATTTGCTGGCGCTTCATGGTATCGGCAGTCAGTAACAGTGCACAGCCAAAGGCAGCTCAGCGATGTAACTGCAATACGCCGCAGTTTTGTTCTGCCTTCGTTTGCGATAGCAATACAGACGTAATAGCTGGCACGAGTAATTTTAAAAGCTCATTAAAAACGCTTCCTGATATACCAATAGATGACGCGGAACATTTGCGGGAAAGGCCCATCCCGCCAGTGAAATTAGAGTGATCCTTAAGGGGTATTCACACGGGGGATGCTTTTCGGGGAGGGATGTCCGTGATGCCAGAGATATCGACGGAACCAGCGGGACTCTCTCCCTAACTCCAGCGTTCACAAGAAAGGCGGGGAGCCGAGAAGGATGTCTGTGTTATCACACGCATTTAGCGATCTCGTTCTCGACAACATGGCCCGGTGCGCGCTAACGAAAGTGGAAAATTGGAGGCGTATATAAAACTGCAATACGCAATTATAGCAGCCGCATTGCTATATTAAAAAAAAAAAGACTACAAACTACTTTGTGCAAAAAACAAAAAAAAGCTTCTTCAATACGTAAATGCAACACCAGAAAAAAACGTGTAATCCAAAATTAGTTTTATGAGGAGCGGCTTGAGGATGGCATTGATAAATATCGAAGAATCCTTCGGATGCCTCGGACGACATGCACAACAGAGCGAGCTACAAGTCACGCGATCCCGATGCCGCCGCCGGTACCCCGCTAAGCAAAATCTGTAAAGTTGCCAGACACGCGAACAAAATACCGCCAATTGCGAAGAGATCCCACGCCAAGGCGAGGGGGCTGTTTGCGCAGCCCGCACAAAAGCTCCCCCATCCAACTGGGATGTCCACTTTAGCGCGGCTCCGCGCAAAAGCGTGACGTTGTTACCACGTGATGAGCAATTTCAAGCAAGCACTCCCGTGTCACGCGAATTGACATTTTGACTCCTTCTACATTTGGACTCGTTGGACATTTGGTCTCGTTGAAGATTTTTACCGCTTTGGACGTTTTGTTTCGATGGACATTACGACTTGGCTGGGCACTTCGAGCTGTTTGGACATTTTGTTTATGTGGACATCTTGACACGCATATCACTGTCGATCATTTTGGACTCAATGGACATTTTGTCTCGTTGGACACAAGCGGGCAAAATTTATTTGGAAAAAGCTGGAGACGAGTAAAACCTTTGTACTGCGGAAAACATCAAATAAAGCGTTTTCTGATCGCCTTACTTATCAGCACTCCGCGTTCGCCAGTCCCGAATGTTCTACCGAAATATGAGGAAGCAACAAAAACAAAAATCAAGATAACGTAAAGAATTCTAATGCATGGTCACATCGTGAGCTAGAATCGCTTAAAACAAATAAGTAAGCTCCGAAAAAAAAAAAAGAAGAAAGCAGACAAAAGAGTTGACCATTTCGGCCCGACGTCCTTCACCTCAGCGGGAGCGGGCGTCTTCGCATACCAGACAAGATGGCCACGGTGAGACGCTGCATCATGAGCTGCAGCCGGCTGCCGAACTGGGCAGAGCAGCGTCCAAAGAGAAAGATTGGGAAAAAAGAAAGGCGGGAATGGAGCCGGCCACCGTAATGGATGGCCGGATCCCATAACAACAAGCGAGGGCAGAGCACATATAATAGCAAAGGAGAGCACACCGCGTGGACCAGGGAGGATCATGTCTCTCCATTAGGGCCACTCACTGGATCTGGAGCCTCTCGCTTTTGTATCAGTTTTTATTTTTTGCTTATGTGGTACTCCGTCCGGCCAGTTCGGCGAACGGGTTTTAATCTGGGCACTTCGATGCCAGTACCCCCTCTTTCTATTTTTTATTTTTTTATTTTTCTGCCTCTGTCGCTCTCTCTTTATTTCGCTAAGCCGGTTGGAAAGTAGTCACGCTGCAAAAGTTAGTCTAGCCACCAACCACCGTGGGTGGAAGACGCTTTGTTGGGGCTCCTGTCTGGCATCCGTGGGCACGGCTAGACAGCCAGGCTATCTCCATACACCAGTAGGAAAACGAAGGTGCCCAGAGAAACGTGTAGGAGGCTACAGGGAGCAAAAAGGAAATCTCCACAGCGGACCTTTATATGCTCCATCATCTTGCAAAACATATTTTTGCTTTGAGCACAAATTTCTTTCTTTTTTTTTATTCCTTCATTTATTGTAACCCTTATAGTCCCATGAAAGCCTTTTGTATGGCCCTGGGAAAGGGGGGGGGGGGGGGGGATTGAACGTTAAAAATACTACAGCTTAAAATAAGCGCTAGGTTTTTTTTTCTTTTTCTTTTTCTTTTTCGAGACATACAAATAGAATGTTAAGTGAATGTTTTAACTTTTTTGGATGCAGACAATGCGCTCGGGTAGATTGTTCCCATCAGAGATAACCAATTGTAATAGGAAATACTTGAATATCGTGATTTGGATGCCTTTATTAAATGGTGTTTTCATTTCGGTGTTTTTACATTGACGAGGCCTATAATATAGGTGAGTCATAGTTACAAGCAGTTGAATTGTGAGTGAGTGATCTGTGCAAGGGGAATTGTGTAAAACCGGTCGACAGTATACGTATATTTTTATAAAAAATAATAATAAATAGCATGTAGATGTGCAATACGTGATAGTTTCCTTCAGCTGAACTAAACGGAGGTTTAATTCAAATGTCAAGGGAGCGATGTGGTAGGCTCATACAAGGGATGGAGCGAGTGACCGTTTTTTGTACAACGTCCAGCTTTTTTTCTTGTTTTTACATATGACTGCTGCAGATGACTCGTAGTTGACGCGTATTCAAGCTGATTACAGATGAGAGTGATGTGATGCGTTCAGTTTCCTGCATGGCCTTTTAAAGATGGCTCTTCAAAAATCCTAATCGTCGGTTAGCTTTACAAATGACGTCGCTTATATGAGGTTCTCACGATAAGGTAGTATTGAACTTTATGCCGAGATTATTGTACGTTGTCCCATCTTCAATTGATATGCTAGCAAGTTAATCATTAAACTTGGTATTGCTTGTCTTTGCTTCGCGCAAAAGTTGTGTGGTGTTGCTCGCGCCAGGCTATTGCGCCGGTCTGGAGATGGCCGATTCTCAATACGCACGTTAAGTAGATAGACGTCTCGTTTACCCAACTACAGTCACCGAAAGGGTAATGAATGCAGGGCGTGGTTCATTATGCTCAACTTTCTCAACTCGTGATTGGTCCTTCGGCGTTCTTATCGGCTAATGCTGCAATCTGACTGGCTGCGGAGGGTTAATGAGATGCTCATGCACCATCTTGCGTGAAGGGTCCTGACTTCTTTTTAGGCGACAGGTTAACTCTATTCTAAGTTTTTTCAACATGCTAATATGCATTTTCTGGTCACGGCCAAACTATAAACGCAGAAAATAAGATAAAAAAATCAATAAAATTGTGCCTTCCGTTGGCTGACAACTCTGGAGGCATGTGCGCAAGGACGGAGAAACGGCCTCAGTTCTTCGCAAAGCTTGTTTAACAAATTGATAGCATGTCGGGAATTCTAAGCTACTGTTAAAAGTATGCATTTGAGCTTCAAACCTGTTCTTTTTTTCTACGGAATACCTGCCCAGTTTTTTGACGCCGGGACGCTGTTTTTACAAAAAAACTCGTGAAGGTTTGTTTCTCCGATATGTTCAAATTGTAGAATCTTCATTGCAGAGAAGGTCTCGGGCTAGCATCACTAGCTCAAAAGTTGGACACGCCAGAGAGACTAAAATCTTTCAAATATTTGAGTTGTGCTTCTTAAGCTTAGTGAATTGCACGCGAGGAAGGTCCACACTCTAAAAAGAGCCTCTGCGTCTACTTTCCCACACAACACTTGGAGAGCCAATCACCACAACTTACGGAGGCAGCTCAGCGAATGACGATGCCAAAACATGCGTTTAGACGAAAAAACGCAGTCTGAGTTGTGACATTAAGCAATGCAAGCGTGACGTTTTGCATTGCTTAATGTCACAACTCAGACTGCATTTTTTGGTCTAAACATATGTTTCGGCATCGTCATTCGCTGAGCTGCCTCCGTAAGTTGCGGTGATTGGCTCTCAAAGTAGTGTGCGAGAAAGTAGACGTACGGGCTTTTTTTAGAGTGTGTACGCGTCGAGTAATTGACTCACTAATTCATCTGTCCCACATACGCAACCGGAGACTCTAGAAATGGATTGCGTGGGAATATGAGTACTGCAACCAAGATGTATTAACCTTCAGATGCGGTGAGCCCTCTCGTGACACTCGCCAAAACTGATAGCTACATGTGATTATGTATACACTCTAAGAAATCTGGAGCGTCCACTTTCCCTCGAAGCACTTGGAAGAGCGAATCGCCGCAATCTACGCAAGGAGCTCATCGAATGACGAGGCTTAAGATATGATCGACTGTTTCATGTGCTTTGCGGGAAAGTGGACGCTCCACATTTCTTAGAGTGTAGACCGTCAAGCTAAGAGGAGGAGGAACAGAGGATAAAGGCAAAGCGGTTAACATAAGAAGTTTGTCCCGGTTCACATTTTTGGCGAAGTGTCAGGAGAAGAGGGACATGCAAATAAGAGAAAGATAGAGAGAGAGAGACAGCGTGAAATCTACAATCACAGGTGAACACGCTCTATACCAGGGGTGGCCAAGCTGCGGCTCGCGAGCCGCATGCGGCTCTTCACGTGTTGAAGTGCGGCTCGCGGCTCCCTCCTAACCCCCCTGCCCCCCCCTGCCATCCTCCCAGTCACACGAGCACTTCCCCCAAAAAAGGAATGGAACGCTTTTTAAATCGAAAGACAGGTTGCGGTTTGGTAGTCTACTGCTACCTTACGCACGGTTGAATTGCTTTTGACTCGGCCAGATTGAACATACTTCGAGTTTCGTTTATTGCTCTAGACAAGTTTGCCCCCCCCCCCCCCCCCTTCCCGCGGCTCTTGGAAGTTTCGTGGTTTTGTTCGCGGCTCTTAGGCCGTGTCAGTCTGGCCACCCCTGCTCTATACAGTGGTCATATGGAGGAATGAACGCGGAGAGTAAGTCGTCTGCTTCTTACGCGGAGTTGCGATGACGCCAGAACGACGCCGAGCTCTTATTGGCCGACTGAAAGAAATAGTGGATAGATCTCAATACTAGAAACTTCGGGTCTCACCCACCATATTTTTCAATCATCCAATCAGAGCTCGGCGTCGTCTGACGTCCACCGCAACTCTTGTGCAAGAAGCAGACGACTTGCTCTCCGCATTGAATGAGGTCAAAAGCTACGCAAATTCGTGTGAAACGATATACCGTGTGAGTTGGCAGGAGTTCAGTTTTTATTAACTCGGAAGCTTTTACGTCAGTAAACGCTAGCCAATCAGTCAATTACATTGCTTCTAATAACATTATACGTAAGTGACCGATTCCACCGAACTGGTGTTACTGTCCTCTCATACGACGTATTATCAGGCAGCGGAAGCAAGTATAGACTGGTAACTAATTTCTGCCATTGCACGCCAGCGGGTTATTATGAAATAAGACAGCAAGCGGTGAATGTCTACACCTTGGAACCGCCAATGTCGATAAGTAACGACAATGTACTTTTGAGATTCGTTGCAAAAATCTTTAGCGCATCGCGGTCGGCACGGGTTGACTTGCCGTGTATTGGACCGAAGCCGATCTCTACAATGAGGCGTGCGGTGCCGAAATTTCGAGACCACTTCCAATCAAACGAAAATATTAATGAGCTCTTCATTAATTGCAAAAAGTGGACCGTTTCTATTGGTCTTTTACCGCAAAGTTTATTGGTCCGATTCACTGAATGTTCGTTTGGATTATTTCACGTGGTCTGAAAAGTGCTGCGTAAGTGTCTCTTTCTTTTGTGTGTATGCTGAATCGAGTGACTGTTTTCCGGGTGTGCTGTTCCCCCTGTATGTCTGAAAAAAGTTAACACCGATGGTTTCCTTTGCTTTTAATATGGGATTTGGTGCAAGACACGGCATGCTCGAGTGTTGCGATTTATTTTTCGTCGGTTCTTCGCGTCAAAGAGCTTTTTTTACGAGATGCATATGAGAAGCGACCACAACATCAAGGTATGACTGACAGACGCCTCCCCTCCGGATTAACCGCAAGGTCCCTCTTTCGACTGCTGCGTGAGAGCAAACGCTTCAAACACAGAATCCACAACGCTCAAGCTCGAACAGAATGGTGACCCAGATTACCAGAACTGCTGAGCCCGCAAAAAACATTAGACGCATTTTCCTTCTTTTTTTTTTTTTTTTTTTTGCCTGAACAGCTTTTGTAACCATTAAAAGATTTTAAAAAAAAACAACGAAAAGCGGCCAGTTTTGCGCATATTACTGTCCCTCCGAAGCCAAAAAGATTGCCGCATTAACCGATAAGGTCGTTCAGGAACGCATCCCCGAGCAAGAAGCGTGAAAATAATTAGTGAACAAAGAGGAGCGCGCTGGTAAGTTACAGAGGCCAAAGGAAAGCGACGTGAAGGACGAAGAGTTTCTTGCATGTGTCCTTCATATCGCTTTTCTTTTATCCCGTTATTTGTGAAGTTCCGCGTTCCTTAATCTGTCAATAAATACAGGGACTGTCAGCTTGCTTAACAAACGCAGGGCGTGGTCTATAATTATCACGCTTCTTGTTACGTGATTCGTTCTTCCTAGGGTGCCTTCATGTGCGCTTCGCACATGAAGGCTCCCTTGTTCTTCCCATTCTCTTTTGGCTGCATTGTGATGATAAGATGCCCGGGAAACGCTTCGGTCTGCCTACCTTAAAATCTGTCGGTGACCGTATGCGCAGTGCAAGTTCGTCTGCTTCTTTTGCAGGGGCTGTAGCGATGTCAGAACACCGAACTCTGATTGGTTCTGATTGAAGGATAGTGGGTAGACCTGAAGGGCAGCATGCTTTGAGGTTTACCCACTATCCTTCGATTGGGGCCAATCAGAGCTCGGCGTTCTGACATCACCACAACCCCTTGGAAAAGAAGCAGACGAACTTGCGCTCCGCATACAAAGTTTGAGGAGACGCCGCCGACTCTCTTCCACCGTTGCACTGCCAGCGGCCTTCCGTGCTCCACCACTTCCTGACGTGCCGCGCACAACTAGCAAAACATTTTGTAAAAAAAAAAACAAATAAAAAAAAGTTTCCTGAACTTCCTGCGAGAAAGTGGCACAGCCGATCACCTCTGAAGAGCTACGTGAGTTCGAAATAGAAGTCGATAATACCACATTAAACTCCATAATCTCGGCATAATTCCCAGTAAATGCGGTGGTTATCTTGACCATTTCGATCATTTCCATCCATCTCTTTCGTCCACTTTTGATTCACCTCATTCCCAAGCCAGATTACTATACACCCTGTAAAAGAGGCCCGTGGTCTCTTCCGGCTTCTCGTATTTTCTCTGGATCTGAATGAAGGCTACAAGAATTATAAGATAGAGTACCTTGGGCAACGTGAAGTGCAGGAAATAGCAGTTGGTTCGTCAATCACCTTTGTGGCAGTTTGGGCTACCGCTGTTTTAGTGCCCGTATAACATCGTTCAGCTGCTGCTTACATAGAATGTAAAAAAAATATATCCTTTCACACCACAATTACACGTGTAATTCATATTTGACAGGCTTTTTTTTTACAGACTATTCATACTTGCGAACGAAATAATTTCGTTGGAAAATAACTAAACGAACCTGATCCTCCTGGCTATATACTACGTTCGTCCTTAAGCTGAAACTATACCTGTTTCCAGCTCAAGAAAAAACGTACGTTTGCGCATTGTTCCTACGCGGCGCGAGATAGTTCTTACTAGATCGGTTGTCGGAGGAAAAAAGCGATGCTTTTGGCGTTTGGAACATGTACGTCTTGATAAGATAACTTATATATAATCTAACATTCACCTACATATGTCTTCATTATCCACATAAAGGGGGGGGAATTAGGAATGTTACTCGGTCAGCGGCAAGCTCCTCCCGGACTTCCGCAGTGCTTTGGTTGCGCGTGCCTGCGCGTTCACACTCGTGTTAGCAAGGGCAGAAAGCTCGCGCTGAAGACGGAGCTTGTATCTCAGCTTAAAGGGGGCCCTGAGGTTTCTCAGATCGCCTAAATATGGCGATAACTCACTATGATGGCTTTAAGCATCCTAGAAATTACGAAAACAAAAAGCGCGAAAGACAGGGACAAGAGGGAGACTACACAGGACAAGCGCTTACTCGCAACTGACGTTTTAAATTCGGAAGATGAGGAGACAGAAGACATTAAAGACCCTAAACGTTAAAAGTTACAATAGTTATGAGAAAAGGAGTGAAAGGATCTGAAAAGACTGAGAATTACAAAAAGGTAAAAATGGAAATTAGTAAAAACAAACGAAATGTGGCCATGATTAGAAGTAACAGTGAAAAAATGACAGTGAAAAAAATTATGAAAAAAAAGAAATAGGAGGTAAAGCAATAGAATATCTAAGGAAAATATTTTATGTATTCTAATTCTTTTGATGACAAAGTCACCGATGGAGCACTAATGCAGGCGTCTCCTTTGGTCGCAATGACTTCAGCCTCAAAAATCTCGCGAGTTCGCTTATCTGGACACCTCCTCAGAATTCTTGTGCTGGACAGTAGCGGGCCGCATCCACAGTCCCTCACATGTAGAGCAAGATGCCCCGACGGAGAGGATTTTAGAGATAGCGCATGTTCTCTGAGCCTTACGTTGATGCATCTTCCCGACTCTCCCACATAAACGTTCCCAGAGGTGAGCGGGACCAAATACACCACTCCGCTGCACCAGTTGACATATTTGTTGCAGTGCCTAACACCGCATTTGTTAGGCTCTGTGCGCGGGGTGTTGACTTTGGGGCAGAGCTTTTTTAGCTTGTCGGGGGCTGAAAACACAACCGGCACATCGTAGTCTCCCTCCTGTCCTTGTCTTTCGCGCTTTTTATTTTCGTAATGTTTAACCAACTAGGCCAACAAATCATTTTGCTACATCCTAGAAATCCCTAAATCATGACGTTACGTGGCCGATTTCCCTATTAAGAAAGCAATCAAAGATCGCAACACACCAATTTCATCTCCGGCGATTGTAGGAGCATGTTCCGAAACCAGGACCACTGTCGGCCAATAGCGAGCGAAGGATCCTCGCGCCTCCGACCGGTGGAACCGCGGAGTGATACCTCGTATGCGCGCGGCTCGTTGCCTATACGAGCCCGGACTACATTTCAACCCAGCGAGCGCGCGCTCGAACGCTGACGACCGGACACATCACTCCCACAAAAGACGAAAAAATTACAACAACATAGTTGTTGTATTAAAAACGATTATTGCGGTGTTATGTTGCCTTTTCGGGGGAAAAGAAATATTTTTCGACTACTCACATTTGCTTCTGTCATCTACAAAACCATTCGCAACTTTCACGGCCTATAGGGGGCGCACTGGTGCCTATCAAAATGGCTGTCATCTGGATGATCATCGTAGAACAGCGGTACGAGGCTGGGTCTGCAGCGCGTAAGGAATTCTAGTTTTGCTATATACGAGCAGTATTAGAGCCTTACGTTATTTTTTTACGCCAGCAAGGTGTAGGCAAGGCTATTTATTATGAGGCCGATCATCCAGGAGCTAGGGAGAGCGATTCTCACACCGCGGTACCACCATCGCTGAAAGTTGCGAATAGACATTTTGTAATAACAACGTTTGCAATCTCAACGAAATGTCGCGTTTTCATTGGTCACGACCGTCCTGGCTGCCGGCACAATGCTCCTTCTATTGCCGAAGATAATGTGGATCTTTGATTGCTTTTTTTAACAAGGAAATCTCACTCTGCAGGCTTCGGGCCCGCATAGTGAGTTCTCGTCATATTTAGGCGATCTCAGATACCTCCGCAGGGCACCTTTAAGGGTGAGCGGAGACAAGAACTAAGAAAAAAAACCAAAAAAACCTCACATGTGACAGCACGATACTAAGATAACTCAGAAAAGACTAGGTGTGCAATGAATAGTCAAAGTGCCTAAATACACACAATGCAGCAACTTCTCCAACCTCTGGGGATTAGTTAAACCCAAACCTGGGATCTAAGCCGGGACATGGACAGTGACTGAACGAACATGCGTAGTAGTGCGCATCGTGCACACTGAAAAAAAAAAAAAAAACAACATTGTTGTTGGCGCAACAAAAATACACTCGCGACATAAAGAAACATATGCCAACGACTGACTAAGCTGAAAAGAAAAATTGGCTTATTCGAAAGTTGAAGAGGCCAATCGAGTTAAATAATTCTGGGTTCTTCTTCCGTGCTTGGGAGAAGGGAAAGGCGATAGAGGAAGAACAGATATGTACAAAAAGGAGATCAAAATAAATCACAAATAAACACACGAAAACTAATCAATGTAAGTAAACTGAAATTCACACATAAAATGAAAGTCAAAATTTTGTCAAAACATACGCGTCCTGAGAGGAAACAAAAACGAAATTGTACATAGGCTATGCCCCTTTCCTTTCTTTTAGTCTTTCCATTCGTAAAATGTCCAGTCCGTTGTTGGCTTTCAAACTTTAGTCAGTACATTGGCGGCTGCTTGACTTATACCCGTGCCACACGGGCAACTCGAAGGCCATTTACAGCGAATGACATTTGAGCGGGCGGCCAACCAGCGCGCGACACTCAGGGCGCAGGGCATTCCTCGCGCGACAGATTGCGAGCTGATTTGACGATCACACAAATGTCATTCGTTGTAAATGGCATTCGAGTTGCCCGTGTGGCACGGGTATTAGCTGGAGAACAAAACCCAAAGAACCATACACGTAATTTTAGGCGCAAGACGCGCCTAAAATGACTGAAATAACTTGGAATCGATGTATAGTTAATAAAAATAATAATAATAAAACTTCTGCAACTTGTGGGGATCGAAACACAGTGACTAGACGAACAAGGCGCGACACAAACACGCCTGGCTGTGCCATTATGCACACTGAACCAACAGTTTTACTCGAACAACAAAAATGCAGCCGCGACGATGGGTGTGTTTCGTCAACGGAACACACCCATCGTCTTCCCCCATAATCGACGTCAGCAAACTGCTATAGCTCTCTCTAATAGGGTCATACTGTCCACAGACGGCGAGCAAACTTCGACAGTTAGACAAATCCTTGCGGCCCCCGGCGGTCGCGGCACAGACGCCGCAACTCGCTGCTCGCGCCCACCCCACCATACAAGAGCACGGTCCACTGCTCTCTTCAAGGTCTTCCTCCAGAGCCCGAACCTTTGTCAAAACGAATGAGCGAGTGAGAGAGACTGTCCGCCGCACGGCACCTATTCTCTGAGCGCGGCGTGCCTTGTGTGACCGCGCACACCGCCATTGTGCGCGCCCGTCAACACCATTCTTCCACTTGAGCGCTGAAAGAAAAAGTGATTAGAGGATAGGCGTCTCCGTCTTGACACCGCGGGGGCTAATATGTATACGCCGGCGACTCTCCCGCCGTGTGGGCAACCCCGTCAAGGACAGGCCGGGTCGAGGAGACGGGCCGCGCGGCGAGCATTCACAGCGCGCGACACCCTGCAAAAGGAGATTTCGCAAATTCAAATCCGTCTCTCCTCGGGAGACGGAGGATTACGTATGGCGTCTATGCCCGCCGCCGCGGTGCATGTGTATGTGGATTCCCCACGAAGGCGTTGGACGGAGCGTCGTCCTTTAAACTCCGTGTCACCTTGCGATGGGCCCCCGTGAACGCTACGAGCTATCTTAGCCAATACAGCACCGTGAGCGTATGTTAGGTAACAATGCGCCCGTCCGTTGCTGCCCCTCCTACGAAAGTCACGTGACAATCACACGGCTCTGGATTGGTTCCCGTGGCTCTTGCCGTTGGCTGTAGTCCATCAAATGAAGCGTAGTGGATGGTTTTTACGCATGGCCGGACGTGCGCGACGTTGTGGCGTATACGGCACGAGGATTGGCTCATGTGACGTTTCGGCTCTTCGAAAATCGCGTGAGACGGGGCTGCTGGCTATACCGGCCGTCAGGGCGACCTCTATATACGTTGCGACGGTTTACCGCTTCTCTCCGTCCAAAGTGTCGACGTAAATAAAGGTGTCTTCGAGCGTGTGGTGGCGCAACGACGTCTCCTGGTCTGGCGCGTAGAAAGAAACGGGTGATGGTTTCATTTAAGAGAACGATGTCTCGGGCCGATTTCTTTTACGATGGTTAGTCGGAGTTATAGTCGGGAGAAAGTTGGGATTTCTAGGTCACGAGATAGACACGTAGCGGTGGTGGGGCACAAGGTGCGAGGAGGTCTGATCGGCAATTGGTGACGACAGCCTTTCACCGGTGCGGTAAGCCAACTTCAATTGGATGATTTAGAAGGCTGCTTATTCCATAGGGCGATGTTATCTCTTTCGAGTGTGCGCGTAAGTCAGGATCCCTATAAGCTACGATCGGCGTTGAAACGGGGAGAATCCTCCGCGAGCTTCTTTGAGTAGCAAACCGGTTTTGTTTTGTTTTAACAAAGAATGTATACTAAATTAAGTATAGTCATGGTCAAAAGAAATACCCTCGGAAATACGACCAACGGAGCGGCGACCAAACGCAACCAAACGATACCTAGGGTGCCTCATAGCGGCGTATACGGGAAGTGTTTAAAGCGAGAGATCGGTTCGTCTTTTTTTTATTCATCACGACAAATTTTATCTTTGTGATTCGCCGCCAACCCCGACGCTCCTTTTACGCGGTACTCTCAAGTGGTCGCCTCCGGTAATGACGCAGCTTCTTCGAAAGAATTCGGGGCTCCGCGGCTACTTATCGTTCAGCCGCAGCAGCCACATATTTTATGACAAATTCTGCTTAGTCATTAAATTAAAGTCATTTTAATTCCGTTTAGAAGGGGCCTCGTTCTCTAATAACCGACTAGCAGCGTAGCTTGTGCTCTATCAAAGAAACCATTATGTCGCAATAAAAGACGAACTTCGTTGATTGAGACAAAAAAATCATGCCGCGAGATCACTACACTGCAGATGGCAGCGCTCAATACTGTGTGCTTTTGTTTTCACGCGATCACTGACGGCCCCTTGATCATAAAAAGCAGCAATTCAAGGGTGTGCCTGCCATTAAAACAGCAAGTGTCGCGCCACGTGAAGCCAAACTTGAAGATAATTCCAAGGCGGGAAGCACCGATAATAATCTTGCCGGACGAGCACAAAAAAGTTCCGCTAGAAGGTTCTGCAAACTAAGGATGGTATACGCGCTCCCATTTGCGCGCTCCGCCATTCATATTTCTTTTGACCAAAACTGTACAGAAACGCAACTCGGAAAGCATGATAACTATGAATCATAAATAGTATTAATCAACTGACAGCTTCTTGTCAATTAAGCAAACGAGAAATGCATAGTGTGTTTGCCTAGCGGTTCATTAAGGTCTTATAAATTCATTGATATCGCTTTCGACCCCTTTTTTTAGCACCTCAGACCAAGTAACGATCCCAGGAAGGGGCACTATTGTCGGTGACAGTTTAACCGGTAACTCCGGTCAAAAGTCCAACCAAAATAAATGACTGACTTCGATTTACGGACACTAAATACGAGCACAGTCAAAATATTACGCTAATCGGCAAACCCGATTCGCTCTAAACCCGATATTAAAAGTGCTACCACCAGCTTCCCAGCGCGCATTCAGCGGTTTGGCTGTTTGTCAAGCAACCTTGTGTCTCGATGTCATGTCTTTTGTACTGTCACTTCTTTCTTCGTGTTCTTCTGTTGCGTTTTCAGCCGCCCCAGGGGACAATGCCTGTTTGTCACGTTATGTTTTACGGCCGTAGTTCGTAAATGCTCCTCGGCGATCGCGCACGAAGTATATTATATACTTTTAGTGGGCCTATTCTAGAGCTACGCTTCGCAAGCGGGAGCTCGTGCCGTCAGTTTGATGCATGAATTGAGCACACGCCCGCTGGGCTCACTCCTTCCACCGTGTCCCGCTCTAAGCAGCATACGATCTACTAAAACTCTCTATTGACTTCCATGCTCGCTCAAGCACATTGTGTTGCCGAAGGTTGCGTTCACTGGCGGCCATAGTTGAGTTCGTTTCCGTTCAGCGCGAGCTAAAGATTAGCTTCCACCAACGTTACTAGATTAGCTCAGTTTCTGAACTGCACTTTCAGAAAAACGGGTATATTCTTAAACCCCTTGTCCCATCTACGACACCCCAAAACTTTAGTTCGACGTAGAGCGCGCTGACGTTGACCGACGTTCCAAACTTTCACGGGCAGCTTGATAGCCGAGTGGTACAACTTATTAAAACAGCTAATCTACGTGTTATTTACTACAAAAAAAAGTAATCGAGGTTTTCTTGGCATTACTGCAAAACCTCAGTGTTCTCATTGTGCAGTCTTTGGTACGTACTTTAGCTGCTTATTGAGGTGTATCTCACCGTTCTCAGGCACCTCGGAAAAGTTGAGGCTGTCTGTTCAATGACAATCTAGAGGTCGCTTCAGACGGCGAGAGGCGGACTGAACTAAGTGAGTGAGGGGGGTGGGGGGGGGGGGGGGTCTCCCTTTGCGGTAATTCTACAAAAAACCTAATCTATAATCATTTTCACCTCAAGAATCGTTGTAAACACAGTCCGGATCCTCGCGGAGCATGACTAGTGTTATCCCTTTCTGTAGAAAATTAAGATATATCTTGGTGCATTTTAGATTAGATACATGTTAAGGCTGAACTCCATGGGACGAATATCCTGAGAATAACCGACGAATTTTGCCCGGCGGCTTTTGCTCTGCGCGTGGAATCAACACAGTGGCTGCTACGTCGCGCGCAAAGCGAGCGTGCCGTCGGGCGGCGTTCGCCAGTTATTCGTCACATAATTCGTCCCATGGAGTTCAGCCTTTAGCTTATCAAGACGTACACGCTACAAACGCCAAAAGCACCGCTTCTGCCTCCGACAACCAAATCTTGCAAGAACTACTTCGCGCGGCGAACAAACAATGCGCCGAAGTTTTTTTGTTTTGTTTTGTTTTTCCTTGAGGTGAAAACGAGTATAGGGAGTATTCACTGGCGGCCATAGCTGTGTGCTCGGCTGCGGAGCGCGTGTTGAACGCGAGCTTCCACAGTTCTTTCGCCACGTGCATTCCGCACCACAAGATGGCCGGTCTTGGCAGCCTATTAATGCGAGCTCGTTCTGAGCATGCGCTCTAAACAGTGACCTCAAATATTGAACCACGACCGATAGTAACGTTCGCCTCCACAACGCTTTTGTAACGTGCATTGCACACCACCAAGATTGTAGTTCTCTGAAGATAAGTGGGGGCTCGTTCTGAGACTACGCTGAGCACGCGTTCATTGTGGCGAACTCGCTTTGCGGTCGGCAACTTTATTCATTTCTATGCGTCACGAGGGTTAGCGGCACACGGAGCGGTAGCCCGCCGCGACACCCTCCCCCCCCCCCCGTTCTCGTG
The DNA here is from genome assembly GCA_013358835.2 of Ixodes persulcatus. Taxonomy (NCBI): domain Eukaryota; kingdom Metazoa; phylum Arthropoda; class Arachnida; order Ixodida; family Ixodidae; genus Ixodes; species Ixodes persulcatus. The sequence continues at coordinate 806,339 of JABSTQ010009334.1, forward strand.
GCCCGCCGCGACACCCCCCTGAGCGCTGCACCCGGGGCGGTCCGCCCCCCCCCCCCCCCCTCCCCCCTTGTGACGCCACTGCTCATCCGATCCTTCGCTCTGCAAAAGTGGAAAGAGATGGGAGAAGCTTTTACCACATGTCACCGACTAGAACTAACAAGTGTCATCCCAAAACTGATAGTTTATGTTCAGTAAATTCCAAACGAAATACAAAATGCACGCTTCCTTCGATTTGTGTGTGTGTTTATAAGGCAAAAAGCATAGTGCCTCTTCTCTTATGCCCATTTAGCGACGCAGCCAGGAACGTTTCCAAGAGAGGGGGGGGGGGGATGCATGGTTCAACCCCGAAAGCTCCACCCGCCTCCCCAGTACCTACGACACGGATGTATTGTCAGCTGTATGTGATCTTGAAAATCTAAAAGTAACCCGCTTTGCTGAGCCGCAAAACACGGCCTATAATTAGGACCGAACCGGACAAAAATAAAAATAAATAAAAAGCACTAATATTGTTTAGAAAAGAATAAACCTTAAAACAAATATCCAGCGATTGATTAAGTAATTACATGTCTTCACGAATAAAAAATCACGTTGAATTAAGATGTCGAACTGCCTATGTTTGAGGTAGGAGGTGACATAAGTTGGTGCGCATTTCAATCTGCAAATAAAGGTTATCACGCAACATCTAACAGAAGCTGGGGTATTATAATTTATGTCTGCTTGCCAAAAATGACTTCAAAATGCGTACAAAATACGACAACTACAGTAATGACCACGGTAGTGACAACGCCCGCAGAAATATAAACTGTAATAGAGGCAATGGGTTACCAACCGTTGGCAGTCGATTGGTTTAAGCAGGCCACCATTTGCCTGTCTTAGGCAGTGGCCTACCAACGTTGGTAATTGATTGGCTTAGTCTGGCCAACGGTGGCCTGTCTTAGCCAATGGCTTACCATCATCGGTAATCGATTGGCTTAGGCTGACCAACGTTGGCCTGTTCTTAGCCAATAAGTTACCAACATTGAAAATGTGTTGGCGCAAGGTATCAGGGTGCCTCGTTTTCTGGAACCGAGCTTTAAAAACGAACGAAGTACTCTAGGCAATGAAAATCACTGTTGTAAGAAAGCGTCTTGATAAAAAAGCTGCTAGGAAGACGCTGTAATTAAATAAGTTATTCATGAATTAAAACTAATTGGCACAATTTATTAAATACTTATTTGAGGGCAAAGGTGTCAATTGGAAAGTTTTATATTATATCGGCCAGAGAGCCATCCTCATGTAATAAATTTATTCATTCATTCATTCATTTTGAATAAATTCTTGATGAAGGAGTTTACAACATGGTACACACCAGGCAGCACACTTGCTTAGACTAGCTATGGGGCCAAGATTGGGCCTTGGCCGTAGTAGACTGGACCGGGGCTGCCCAGGGAATTCGGTGAACTGCCTGCATGGTGTCTCACTGTATTCTCCAGGCACCGGAATTACACGGAACTGCCAGGGAAGGCATTTCCTTGGCGCCTTTTGTCTCTTTTTGGTCCGAGTCGACCAGAGTAGACAGGCGAGCGGCCACCAACATTTAAGAATTTTGTGGCGCTTCACTGTATTCACTGGACCCAGGATTCCACGGAACTACAACAAAGTGGTTTTGGGTGTAGTTTATTGGCTTTGCAGGATTCAGGGCGCCAAGGAACGACTGGCGTGGTCACGAAGATCTCTAGAAAAACGCAAGTCTCGAAAATCAAAAATCAGTTCATTTGTGTAGAGAGCGAGCCGAATGAACGCAATAATAGTGTCAACTAATTGACCCCTCTATGACATTTATAGCATTCATGTCTCAAATCGCCACATCCGAAACTGGAAAAAGCTGCCCGATAATTTTTCTCAGTTCATTTTTCAACATCACGCATCGTCGCAACGGTTCACGTACTTCGCGGCTACTCTGCTTCAACTTAGAACGAACCGCAGCACATGCTACGAGCTCTCTTGGCCTATCAGGCGCCAAAAAGGTTACGATGCTGCGCGGGAGATGCGCCAAGCACTAGAACGCTCCGCAGGCGTTTGCAAGGTCTCAACGACAAAGCTGTCTCTTGCAACACCAGTGAGCTAACGGTGCTCGGAATTCCCACGCTCACATTTCAGCAGAGCGAGCGCGGTTGGCCAGATCGAGGCGCAGTCGGTTCTCATGTCGCGATTGCTACGGCTCGGCTCCTGCGAAAGGCTTCCAGGCAGGTTAGGACCGTCGGGTCTAGGCGGGGAGGTGGAGGGGCTGGCCGGTAGTCTTTGACTTGGAGAATCTTCATTCACACACGGCAGCGGTGGGTCCTGGCCAACCACAAAGGGGCGATCACCATCGGTCGTGTCACCACAAGTGTCACTGGCAGCTCCACCAAGGTCTATAGTGGACTGGCACGGTTGCGGAGTTGATCAACGTGCCTTCGCCAAACGCGACCGTCGGACAGACGAACTTGGTACGACAGGGGTCCTGTGACTGAAGCGATGAACCCGGGAACCCACTTGGGGCTACCTTGATAGTTCCGTGCATACACCGCATCGCCGGGACAGAACTCCCGAACTCGTTGAGAGCCGTCTCGGAAGTAACGCTCCAGAGAAGATCCATCCAGATGAAAATCTGGATGCAGACGGTCTATGGCAGATCGCAGTCGTCTCCCCATCAGAAGTTCAGCCGGACTCTTCCCCGTAGTTGTACTGGGTAAGATGTGCTGGCCCAACAAGAAACGAGACAGCTTTGTTGCCCAGTCTCCCTCAGACAACTTGCGTAGCACTTGTTTTGTTTCCTGTACCATCCTCTCAATCTGCCCATTGGAGGACGGGTGATAGGGTGCGACTGTAATGTGCCGGATCTGGTTCTTGGTTGCAAACTCAGCAAACTCTTCTGACGTGAACGCAGTTCCATTGTCCGACACTAAAACTTCGGGAATGCCAAAGCGAGCAAACATCGCCCGAAGTTCCTTCAGTACTGCTCTGGTCGACATTGATTCCATCAAAGAAACTTCCAACCACTTGGAATGCGAATCGACGACCAGCAGAAAAACTTTCCCTTTGAAGGGTCCGGCAAAGTCAATGTGCAAACGGGACCAAGGGTTCTTCGTGAACTCCCATGGGTGCACCGGTGCCTTGCTGGGGGCTTGTCGAGTTTCTTGGCACATTTGGCAGCCAGCTACCTTGCGTTCGACGTGACTGTCGATGCCCGGCCACCACACTGTGCTGCGTGCAAGACCTTTTATTCGCACTACTCCAGGCCCCAGGGTGCGTGGTGTGTAGGGTGTCAAGGACTTGAGCCTGTGCGGGACCCGGAATCACAACACGAGATCCCCAGAGCACACAGTTTCTGTAGCTGGACAGTTCGTTCTTCCTGGCCACAAAGGGGCGGAATTCCTCTGGCAGATTCCCTGAAGACCAGCCTTGCAAAATCCAGCGGTGCACACGCGACAGAACCGGGTCAGTCCGTGTTAATGCCGCGATCTTGGTAGAATCTAGAGGAACCTCCGGCGCTGCCTCAAGCAGCAAGATGTCTCCCAACGGTGGCTCGTGCTCATCCTTGACAGGAAGCGGAAGACGACTGAAAACGTCGGCATGTGGCAGCTTGGAGCCAGGTACGTACAGCAGTTCGTAGTTGTATGCAGAAAGTTGCAGACTCCAGCGCAACATCCGAGGTGACAACACGGCAGGAACAGGCCTGGCCTGGTGCAAGAGGCTCAGCAACGGCTTATGATCTGTTAAGAGTTGAAACTTCCGACCAAAAACGTACTGGTGGAATTTCCGAACACCAAATAGCAAAGCCAGAGCCTCCCTGTCTATCTGCGCGTAGTTACGTTCTGCTTTTGACAAAGTTTTCGAGGCAAAGGCCACTGGTCTTTCAACGCCGTCTTCTCCCACTTGGCTCAGTACAGCACCCAGCCCGCACGGAGACGCGTCGCAGGCCAGCCTTATGGGACGTGACACATCGTAGTGTGCTAGGACGGCTGATGATTCCAGCAGGCTCTTGGCACTCTAGTACGCCTTTGCTTCAGTCTTTGTCCAAATCCACGCCTTGTCCTTGTCCAGGAGGCGGTAAAGCGGCTCCAACACATGTGAAGCTCCCTTCAGGAAACGACCATAGAAATTTAAGGCTCCCAAGAACGACTGTAGCTCCTACTTGTTCGTTGGTTCTGGAGCTTGCTTGATGGCTTCAACTTTTTCACCCAAAAGACTTACTCCGTCCTTGTTGATACGGTACCCCAGGTACGTCACTTCCTTGTCCCTGAATGCACATTTGTCGGCATTCAGACGAAGCCCATCGTCTTGGATACGCTGCAGCACCTTACGCAACCGTTCGTCGTGCTCGGCGACTGTTCTTCCACCGATGAGGATGTCATCCAGAAAACATTGAACTCCTTCAAGTCCGTTCAGTACTCCTTCCATGTAACGTTGGAAGATGGCCACTGCCACTGCCACACCAAACTGCAATCTCGTCACCTTGAACAGGCCCTTGTGTGTTGTCACGGTCTGCAGCATGGCGGTGTCCTCGTCGACACAGAGTTGTTGGTAAGCTTGATCCAAGTCAAGCCGGGAAAACACCGAGCAACCTCCCAGTCTTGCGAGCAGTTGCTCTGGAGTGGGCAGTGGGTAAGTCTCCCACTTGACGACTGGGTTGAGCGTTCCCTTGTAGTCTCCGCAAATTCTCATCTTTCCGTTCTTCTTTAGAATCGGAACAATAGGCGTCGCCCAACGAGAATGCTTGACCGGGACATAAATCCCTTGCTCCACCAACTTCTCGATGGCTTCGTCCACTTTCGGCAGAAGAGTGAAAGGTACTTGCCGTGACTTGTGGAACTTGGGTGTGGCTTGCTCCTCCACTTCAATCCGCACCGGAGGACCTGTGCTCTTACCTAACCCAGGCTTGAACACATTTGGGTAGTCCTCCAGCAGAGTTTTGACACTCGTCACCACCTTGCGTTGGTTGCGTACAGCTGGCTGGCCTTCTCCGCTAGAACTCTTGGAAACTGGAGTTCCGTTGAGCTGGTGCAGTCCTTCCAGGGATATGCATAACGGTTGAAACCAGCCTCTCCCCAGGATGCTGATTCCAGACCCTTTTGTGACGAGTAGAGGTAGTTTGCACTCTCTACCTTTGTACTTGACAAGAACTTCCACTTCGCCCACGATCCGGACAGGCTGCAGTGTGTAGGTCCGCACTCCTCTGGAACACGGTCGAAGTGCCTTCCTCGAGATTCCCAGCTTGCTCAGTGTCCTCAGGTTGACAATGGAACAGACGGATCCAGAGTCCACTTCCATCGATACGCATGCTGTCCGTTCACGGTGACCGCTGCCATGAAAGCTGGCAGTCCACTGGCGATGTGGTAAAGTCCGTACACTCCTGAGCGTCCCAACTTGCCAGGGCGTTTGTTGTCGCTCTTGGCCCTGCTCCTTGCCTGTTCCTTTTGACGGCAGGCGCGAACGATGTGTCCCTTCCGCTTGCAGAAATGACACTCTGCATTGCGGAATCCACAGCTTGTAGCGTCGTGGTCACCGTTGCAGCGGAAACACCGCCCTGTTCTTGTCGCTTTTGGCTCTCCTGAGGGTTCTTTTTTTCCGCCCGGTTTGGCACCCTTGGGCACTTGATCCATCCGATGTAAATCGGACGCCGCAGGCAACGCTCCTCTGATGTTTTCCGTTTGCCGCGTGGCATACTCGGCAGCGACAGCCTTGTCGTACGCTTTCTGGAAGTCCAACGTAGTCTCAGCCAGGAGACGCCGTTGCAGCCCTTCGTCCCTAACGCCGCAGACGAGACGATCGCGGAGCGTGTCTTCCAGGAAGACGCCGAACTCGCAGTGCTCGGAGAGTCGGCGCAAGTCGGCGACGAATTCCGCGATGCCTTCACCAGGCTGCTGACTTCGTTTGTGGAATGAGAAACGTTGTACGATTACCGAAGGCCTTGGCGTAAAGTGACTTGTGAGCTTTGAAACGATGTCCGCGTACGGCGTCTCTGCCGGCGTCGCCGGCGAACACAGCGAGCGAAGGATAGCGTACGTAGCCGTACCGCAGACACTGCACAGCACTGCTCTCTGATGCTGCTCCTCGACCACGCCGTTCGCCGCGAAGTAAAACTCCAGGCGTTCCTTGTACGTAGGCCAGGCTTCCGGGTGGTCCGGCTAAAATTCTTCCATGTGGCCCAGTCGACCCATGAAGACGTTCGGAACGTTATCCAGGAAGCACACCAATGTTGGTCCGACATTGGCCTAACATTGGCTAACACCGGCCTCAATATTGGACAATATTGGAAGCGCTACCCCATCCAACGTTGGCCCAGTCATTGGTGCCAATGTTGGGCCACTGTTCAGCCATCGTTCCAGCCAATGTCGGCCCCATCGTTTGTGCCAATGTTGGGCCATTGCTAAACCATGGTTCCAGCCAATGGTGGTCCCACATTGGCAAAGACCGGTGTAATATTGGACAATACTGGAAGTGCGACCCAATCCTATGTTGGCCGTATTTGGTGCTGACTTTTGGCCATTGTTGCACTCGCCCAGCTGTTTGCAAGTGCACTCGCCAAGTTGCTTGCAAAAAGGAAGGTACACAGACACAAGGGATATTTTTGAAATCTCCTAAAAGTTTATTACACACAGCTTTTTCTGCAGAGAAGTACAAACTAAGCGATTTGTAATATGTGAAGAGGTACTAGTCAGCTGTTATACAACTGAGAACATTGCAAAGCAAACAACAACCGGGGTAATTGTTGGGTAGTGTCCAGCCTCCCGAGAGCTGGCAGAATGTTTTCCCCAGAATTCTACCGGTAGTCGCCCCTCACTGGCGGTGCAATCAGTTCATCGAACGACATTTCATCGACAGATCGTTTCATCAACACGCGATGTTTCATAAAAAAAATACTCAGAATAGCAGTTTTTTTCTCTTTTGCAAAGGATTGTTGCAGACTTAGCATGAAGCGGCGTGAAAGGGTGGGCTGGTTCAGTGAGCACGCGCCTCAGGAATACACGCGCTTTGAAATGCCCCTACAGCGCGAAATTCGTGTAACGAATGTCGAGGAAACGTTGCGCCTCAGGAATACACGCCCGACGAAATGCCCCTACAGCGTGCAATTCGCGTAACGAATGTCGATGAAACGTGAATGTCGATCGACACAACGCGTATTCACGAAAAGGTGGCCACGAAACGTGTTTTCGCGAAACGCAGGTTGAATAATGAAGTCAGTATTCTACCTGCAGTTTTGAAATTATTTCAGACAGATAATGGCAGGCGACTGTCGGTAAGATTGCAGGAAGATAATTTTCCCGGCTGCCAGGAGATAGGCACTGCCTAGTTCTAGACGTTATCCGGAAGAGTATGCCCGTAAAAGAACGGACAATTATCACCAAGTAGGTTGCAGCGCACTTACGTTGAAAATACCGGACTTGAATGATGTAATGTGAGGTAGATGTCGACACGGGCACTGCAGACCAACCACACAAACACAAAAACATAAAGGAAGTGATCCGTGAAGATTCAACACGATGTAGCACACGCTGCCGTTTGCCGAACCGAACACTAAACGATTCACAAGAATGTCTTGCGCTTTTTTGAAGAAATCGATATGGGTAGGACTTTTCGAACGAGATACCATTTACCACAGAAGCGAAATCCACAGCAGGCCCGCAGGCCGCATCGCACGCGAAACTAGGTCCGGTCTTCACAGACATTCCGGGTTTGTCAGGCGCTAATGCGTCATCCGTCAAACCACGTGATCACGCTTCTGCCGTTTCCCGCGCACAGAGAGCGGATTCAGGCGATAAAAAGTATACGGTTCATTGGTCCGGCGAGTATGCACCGTCTACCATGCCTTCAACTTAGAGAGGGAGAGATAACGAGAGAAGGAGTAGAATGGATGCAGGCCAGAACGGGGGTGCGCTTACAAAGGCTAATCTTCAGGGACATCTCAACAATGAACACAGCGAGATGATTTGTCACTTGTACCCAAGGTTGATAGTGCAGTGGATGTTATGCGTATCCTTGGGCTGGCAGGTTCCGTGCTCTGCCTTATCACCAGCTTCGAGACTGTAGTCACGTGACACTAACCGGAGACACGATTGGCCTAAAACACGCATAGCGTCTACCCTGCTGTCAATACCGATTGAACAGGACAGCTCTTTGAAGGCCAGCTTTTTAACTTCTAAAGAAACTGTCCAGCCCAAAAATGATTCTAAACGGGGCAGTTTGAAGACACTATGTTTTACGTCTTACAACCCACACTATTATTTAGAATGAAGAACTTAGCGCGACTATTTTTTGCGCATAATGTCCACAAATAAATAAATAAATATATATATAATATATATTTATTTTTATCAATAAATTTAAAATAATTTGTACACTTTTAGGTTCGCTTTTTTAAACTTCAAAAATTTTCACGAACGAGTTACACATAAAAGACACCACGGACAGCACATCGTCCGACTTTCAACACATGATGAATCGCCGACGCTCGCAGACAGAAGGTTGCGATACTGCGCGGACGGTTTCTGAAAGATGCTGCGTAGGGTATACGCCGAGCGCAACGGCTTCACGACCGTTCGAAGGGCAGAGGATTCGCGACGACAAAGTAGCGTCTTGCAACTTCAGTAAGCTAACGGGGCTCGAGAGTCCCACCCTCACATTTCCGCAGAGCGAGCGCGGCCGGCCAGATCGAGGCGAAGTAAGCTCTCGCGACACGACTGCTACGTCGTTGCTCTGCCTACGCTGATGATATCTGCACTGGCAGTCGAAGCAGCCCTCTCGAGACTTCATTCGAGTCCAATAGACGACTTTATAGCGCTATAGACTCTCGTAAAACTGAGAGTAGAAGTCACTTCGGTTGCGGCGTAAGCGGCGGCTTTATGTTTGTTGACACCTGTGTCGACAATAACGAAATATGCACAGAAACATTAAATATAAAAAAAGAGCGCGCAGAAATAAATACGAACATGGCAGGGGCACGGGCAAAGTAGAAGACGTTAACGCTACGTAATGCATATACATACAAAATACACTCGAAAAGACAAAAATAATTAAATCTAAAAACGGAATTAAGTTGTCAACGCCGAGGTAAGGCAATGCGAAGGGAGAGCAGCCGGCAAAAAAACTGCAATAGTCCTATAGGGAGCTAAGGATGTATTTGTGATCGCGGTTACAAAGCACCGGCGACGTACGCCACATGAAGTAGGGTAAATAAAATTAGCGCCCCGAGCGAGCGCATGAATGACTCTTTTCCACTTTCCTACCTCTGCAATGCATAAAAGAGGGTCGTGGGTCTATAGCCTAGGCGACACAAATATCGATAAGCCATTGGCTATGGCAGTACATTATTGACCAGCCTATACCAAGACATCATCAATATTGAAAACGTCTTGGCATTGACAGTTTAATATTAACCAGCTTAAGCCAGCATATATTCAATATTGGAAAGCCATTGGCTCTGACAGTCCAATATTGTACAGGTTATGCCGGCGTATATCCAATATTGGAAAGCTATTGGCTTTGACAGTCCAATATTTTGACAGCTTATGCCGGCGTATAGCCAATATCAGAAAGCCAGTGGCTCCGACAGTCCAATATTGGACAACTTATGCCGGCGTATATCCAATATTGGAAAGCTATTGGCTTTGACAGTCCAATGTTGACCAGCCTATGCCAACGTATCACCAATATTGGAAAACCATTGGCTTTGATAGTCTAATATTGTCCAATGTGATTCTAATATTGGGAAACATATGGCTCAGTTGGGCCATTGTTGGGCTATTCTTTGCCACATCAAATACAATGTTGGCCCAATACTGTGTGCTGCCTGGGTAGGCTTAGCTTCCGAAGCCATCTCGTTCTGCCCGCTGCCGCCGCCGCTACACAGCCGCTCGCCCTCGTTGCCTCGAGTGGAGTCTCGCCGCTTGCTTTTGCTCCCTCATGCGGCCGCCGTCGCTTACCGTTGGTACGTGACCTCGTCGCCAATGTTAGGTATACATAATAAAGGTTTATTTACAAGGCCGACTTGGCCGCGTACAGGAGTCGAAGAGGTAGAAAACGGAATATCGAACAGCGAGTCCTTCCACGTCCGCCTACTGGAGGATGGCGCTGCTATCGCTCACAGTTGCCCGATGATATGCTGCATACACAACAGTTTCTTGTACCGCTGTGTTGTACGCAAATGTGACGTACGGCAACACCTCGTCCCACGTTTTGTGCTCCACGTCGACGTACATGAAGATCATGTCGGCGATGGTCTTATTGAGCCGCTCTGTTAGCCCGTTGGTCTGCGGGTGATAAGCGGTGGTTCGTCGATGGCTGGTGTGACTGAGCCGAAGTACCTCTTGAGTCAGCTGTGGCAGGAAAGATGACCCTCGATCTGTGATCAGCACTTCAGGTGCGCCGTGTCGAAGGAGAATGGACTCGACGAAAAACTTGGCGACTTCCACCGCTGCTCCCGATGGAAGGGCTTTCGTCTCGGCGTATCGTGTAAGATAATCGGTCGTGACGATAATCCACCGGTTCCCTTGCATCGATGTTGGGAACGGCCCAAGCAAATCCATTCCGACCTGCTGGAAGGGCGTAGTCGGGGCAGATATCGGCTGCAAGAGTCCTGCTGGCTTTGTCGGAGGCTTCTTACGTCGTTGGCACTCATGGCACGACCGTGTGTACAGATGGACGGTTTTCGGGAGTCTTGGCCAGTAGTACTTGTCACGAATCCGGGCGAGCGTCCTGCTGTAGCCAAGGTGTCCAGCCGTCGGGTCGTCGTGGCATGCTTGAAAAATTTCTTCTCGCAGGCTGGCAGGCACAACCAGCAGCCAGGCAGGGTTGCTGGTTCCGAAGTTCTTCTTGAAGAGCACACCTCGCCGCAGAACGAAGCTTGACAAGTCTCGGGCCAGGACTCGCGGAACGGAACTTCCTTGACCTTCGAGGTGGTCGATCACGGCGCGAAGCTCCGGGTCGTCTCGTTAAAGTGCTCCCATGTCGGTATCTGTAACTGCTCCGAGAAAACGAGCGTCATCGTCGTCGTCGGTGCTGTCAGGAGGAGATTCGACTGGGGCCCTAGACAAGCAGTCGGCGTCATTATGCTTGCGGCCAGACTTGTGCACAATGGTTACGTCGAATTCTTGCAGTCGCAGACTCCAGCGAGCGAGGCGTCCTGACGGGTCCTTGAGGTTTGTGAGCCAGCAGAGGGCATGGTGGTCTGTGACCACGCGGAACGGGATACCGTACAAGTACGGACGGAACTTGGTTATCGCCCAGACGACAGCAAGACATTCTTTGTCGGTCGTTGAATAATTTTGTTCTGCCTTAGACAGCGCCCGGCTTGCGTAAGCAATTACTCTCTCTGCCCCTTCTTGTCGCTAAACGAGCACCGCACCGAGACCGGTATTGCTGGCGTCCGTGTGTATTTCTGTCTCCGCCGACTGATCAAAATGTCCGAGGATAGGGGGCGACTGCAGCCTTCGCTTGAGTTCGTCGAACGCTTGTTCTTGCTCTTCTCCCCACTGGAACTGCACGTCGTCCTTCGTCAGATGCGTCAGCGGTGAAGAAATCTGTGCAAAGTCACGCACGAAACGTCTGTAGTAGGCGCACAGCCCAAGGAATCTTCGGACGGCCTTCTTGTCCGATGGCTTGGGGAATTCGGCGACAGCGGACGTCTTTGCAGGATCAGGGCTTACACCCTGAGCACTCACGACGTGGCCCAAGAATTTCAGCTCTCCATAGGCGAACCGGCACTTCGAAGGCTTGAGTGTCAGCCCAGCAGATTTGAAGGCCCGTAGCACGGCTCGCAGTCGTCTGAGGTGCTCGTCGAAGTCGGTTGCGAACACGACAACGTCGTCGAGGTGGACGAGACAGCTCTGCCATTTCAAGCCGTAAAGGACGGTGTCCATAACACGCTGTAAGGTTGCCGGCGCTGTGCACAGCCCGAACGGCATCACTTTAAATTCATACAGTCCGTCCGGTGTGACGAAGGCCGTCTTCTCACGATCTCGTTCGTCGACCTCAATCTGCCAGTACCCGCTCTTCAAGTCCATTGACGAAAAGTATCGGGCGTGGCGCAGCCGGTCCAGGGTGTCGTCTATGCGGGGCAGCGGATAGACGTCCTTCTTTGTTACTGCATTCAGCCGGCGGTAGTCCACGCAGAACCTCAGGGTTCCGTCTTTTTTCTTCACTAGGACTACTGGGGAAGCCCACGGACTGTTTGAGGGCTGGACAATGTCGTCATCAAGCATTTCCCAAACTTGCTTCTGGATAACTTCCCTTTCTTTCACGGAGACTCGGTACGGTGGCCGATGCACAGGTAGAGCGTCGTCATCAGTGATTATTCGATGTTTCGCAACCGTCGTTTGGCGCACCTTCGACGACGTGCAGAAGCACTCACTGAACTCGGCGAGAAGGTCACTGAGTTGTCGTCGTTGTGGGGCTGGGAGGGACGGGTCGATGTCGAGCTCTGACGGCGTGGTTCTCTTGTGCTGCGTCGGAGAGGCATCTTCTGAGATCACGGCGATCGCGGCTGAGTCCGGAATTTCCTCGACGAAGCCCACAGCTGTACCCTTTGTAAGGTGCTGCGACTCTTGCCGGAAGTTGGTGACAAGGGCTACGGTACGCCCGTTCTGGATCTCGGTTACGCCTCTTTCAATGCCAATCCCTCGTCCAACGAGAAGTTGGACGCTTCCTTCCAACAGTGCTACACCGCAGGTGGCTTCTTCGGTCCCGACGGGTACAAAGACACTCGACAGCGGCGGCAGGTTTACATGGCTGGCAAGGACTCGCACTGCAGCTAACGTCGCTTTGGGATTTTCTGCCGATGGGACAGGTTTCCGAAGCGTCAGCTTCTTCTCCGCAAGGTTGATGATGGCGCCGTATTCACACAAGAAGTCCATTTTGAGAATGACGTCCCTCGAACAGTCTTGCAGAATGACGAACTTCACAGGGCAGGTTTCGCCGTGGATCTCAACGCGCGCAGTGCACCTGCCGACAGGTGTGATGAGATGTCCGCCGGCGGTTCGTACCTGCGGTCCATTCCACGACGTCGTAACTTTCCGAAGGCGGCGAGAGAGTCTCCCACTCAAAACGGAGTAGTCTGCTCCGGTGTCGACGAGTGCTGTCGCGTCGTGGCCGTCGATGATAACGTTGAGGTTATTCGACACTCTTGCAGAAACGTCGTTTCGGGGCGTTGAGGCGTTAAAGTGGGAGTGCTCCGACGATCTTGGAGGATCTTGGCATCGTTCGTCTTCGGCAACACCACCTCCCGGCATTGCCGCGCCTAGTTTTCCTGACGGGAGGCGATAGGTGACAGGCTGTCTCGGCGAGATCGACGGAAGGGCGATGGCGAGCGTCGGGGAGACGTTGAGCGGAATCCTCGGGGAGTCGACTCAGGTGATGAAGAGCGGCGGAGGTAGTTCTCGATGTCCCGAGGTCGCTCTCCGAGACGTGGTCGAGGGTCGTTGGGTGCAAACCCTCGTAGGCCCAGCTGGCGGTAAGGGCATCGTCGGTAGATATGGTCGGCTTCCCCGCAGTGGTAGCAGAACGGGCGTCGGTCGGCCGTCCTCCACACGTCAGTCTTCCTTGGCGCAACTTGTTCTGGACGAACGTGCGCCCGATCTTCCTGGCGTCGGGGATGCTGCGGCTCTGGAGGCACACGTCGGGGAGGCGCCATGTACGGACGCGGGGCTGGTGGTGCTCGGCGGACCATTGCGGCGTAGCTTAAAGTCGGTTCCTCCGGTGTCACCGTGTTGATGGGAACATCAGGGTGGACCGCCCGTTGTACTTCCTCGCGCACAGCCTCGGCGATGGAGAGTGTCGTTAGACGACTTGCTGCTGGCAGCAACTGGCGGAGTTCCTCCCGGACGACCTCCCGGATAATTTCGCGGATGTCCGTACCAGGAGCGTTCTCGCCGCCAAGCAGCGCGGTTGCAGCGACACTTGGATGTCGCTGGTAGTGGGAAGCGCGCGCTTGGAGGGCGCGCTCGATGTTTGTCGCCTCGGTGACGAAGGCTTCGACGGTGCCCGGCACGAGGCCTCCAAAGATGTCGTCTCTCACCCCGCGCATGAGGACCCGCAGCTTCTTGTCGTCTGTGGCTCGTGGGTCGGCATGGGCGCTCAGGCGGAGGACATCTTCTACGAAGCTTGTGACGCTTTCGTCGGGGCCCTGCGTTCGAATTCGGAGGAGATCTTCTGCCTTCTCCCGTCGGTGTAGGGTGGCGAACGTCCGCTGCAACTCGGCCTCACAGATGTCCCACGACGTAAGCGAAGCCTCGTGATTCTCGAACCAATGCCTCGCAGTACCCTCCAGCGAAAAGTAGAGGTTCTGGAGGCACTGCTCCGCAGTCCATCCGTTGTGGCGAGCCACACGCTCGTAGTGCTTGATCCAGTCTTCGACATCCTCGTGGATCTCGCCGTGGAAGGGAGTCGGCGTACGGGGAGCGGCGGGCAGGTAGACGACGGCAGGAGCGGCGGGTTCGGCGACTGGTTGGCCATCGTCGGCCTCGTTGGCTGCTTGGTCCTGGGCGGCAGAAGTCCGAATTCCGGGTGTAGGCCTTGGGTGCGACGACTGAACCGGATCTCGGTAGTGCCTTCGTTGGTTCTTCGTGGGCTTGGCGTCGGACTTGCACTGCGAGCCCTCAGAGGGGTACGCGGCAGGGGCATGCGTTACCCCGCACCTCCACCAAAATGTCACGAATGACGAGGTGACAAACAAGGAATAACTGAGGAAACTAAAACGTTTAATGGGGGCGAACTTGTGCCCAAAAATAAAAGGAAAACAAAAGATAACAACAGAGTGTCGCGGGCGTCGAAGTCGGGGTAGCAGCAGAGTCGAACGCTTGGGCGAGACTGAGTCCGGCTGGTTAAGCGGAGCCCCTTTTGTGCACGCGTGGGCTTCTGGAACAATCGGCCTGGAACATTCGGCGCGAAGAACATTCTAACCTAGAACGATCAGCACGGTTCTCGAAATTACCAGAAATCTGAATTGGAAGAATAAATAAAAGACGCGGCGCTCCCAGGGATCGAACCCTGGGCTTTCCGCGTGGAAGGCACACGCTATAACCGTTAGGCCATAAGCGCGCTGCCTACTTAGTCAGCTGCGCTCGCGGCAATATAGGCCCAGCAGGCACTTCGACTCGGCGCAGCGTTGCTTTAACGGTACTTGGCCAAGACCGTCTGCCCACGATCGGCTGGCGTGCTGAATGGAATGCGTCCGCGCGACCCTTGTGGACCCTTCCCGTATTATAGTTTGATCGCTGACCTCAAATTTAGATTACGAGGTGAGGTCAATCTCTTCCCCTTGTCATCTCCTTGTTTTCCGAGGCAGTGGTGACGAACACTGTCGTCGAAAAGGGACTCTCGTCGATTCTATCTTCTTGTTTTGTGTGATATAGAGCTCAAATAAACGCCGTATGGATTACCTTCGTAACACGGTAGGTGCAATTTGTTATTAGTATGCCATTTTTATTCTGACACGACTGCACGTCACTGTCGAGCTATAAAAGTTCGTGGGAGCTACGTGCAATGCCAGTCCAGCCTTTTTTTGCCGAGTGTCACGTCAGTATCGAGTTGCAATCGTAAAAGATCGGTCCCGAAGCGCTTACCAACAGCGCGAATACAGCACTTCCATCAAACGCGCGCGTCCGCTCCGACTGTGAACAGGTATTTACGTGGCTCTTGCTGACACTGTCGAAGTTCAAACGTATCTTTTTTTAACGTCGGCTCGCTCCTGCATCTCCGAGGCCGCGAAAAACGCCGCGGCAATTTGTTTTCATCTACGTCGCTTTGCAAACGACTGACACGGGCCGCCTTTTACCAACAATAACAGTTGGGTTGACTTCTGGAGTCTTCACCGGAAGACTCGCCGCACTGCCCAACAGGCATACCGTCGTATGGAACTATACTTCGTCTCACCTTAGCGTGGACTAACTGCGAAGGCTGTGCAAGCGCGAGCGGCCAGCATTGACTGCCTTGACTGGAGCACTCGCTGCACGAGCGCCCGTGCAGCCGCCGAGGCTTCATCCGAAGCAACTATAGCTCGCGCTCTTAGCATGCGCGGCTAACAATAGTCCATGCTAAGGTGAGACGAAGTATAGTCCCATGCTGTCGCTGTAGCGCAACATATTGTTGTGGCGGTGCTGCGAAAGAGAAGACGACGAAAAGGAGGACAGGAAGAAGGCGCGAGAAAAAGGACGAATGGCGATGAACGTTGAACGCCGAATTGGTGTCAGAAGTTGGATTATGGAAGATCCCAACACCTCTCAGCCTGACCTGGTCATGAGAGCGATCGGCGCGCTACAAGCTTCGTTGACCAGCTTGCGAGAGGAGCAGAATCGTCACCGAGACGAAGACCGGCGAGCATTAGCAGAGCTACGTCGGGAGGTTTCCGCGCAACTCCAACATCATCATGGGACCGGGCCATCACGCCAATCCACGGGACCTCGAGGAGCGCTGCACCCACCATCGCGGTCCGGCGAGACTACTGAAGGTACGAGCGAAGGCGGCACTGCTAGCGCGGCACATCTCTCCTTGCAAGCCCCAGCAGAAACCGAAAATGATAACAGACAGCAGATACTACCTTCGGGGGATGCTAACGAACAGATGGCTTTGGCTTCGCAGAAGATGATTGTCAAGCTCGACACCTATGATGGACGCAGCCCCTGGAATGCCTTTCAAGTGCATTTTGATCTCGTCGCGGACTCGCGAGGAGCGTTCCTGGCATCTACACTCCGAGGACCAGCTTTGGAGCTGCTTCAGAACCTTCCTCCTGGCAACCAGCGGGACTACAAGGCGCTTGAGGAAGCACTCGAAGGGCGCTTCGGTGAGAAGCACATCGGGCGGCTCTACCACGCCACTCTCCAAACGCGGATACAAGGACGAAACGAATCGTTGTCTGAACTGGCCATTGACATCGAGAGGCTTACGCGACTCTCGTATCAAGGCTGCACAACTGCGACACTGGACTCTGTGGCTGTGGGACACTTTTTAGACGCAATCGGAGACACTGAAGTACAACAGTTTGTCCGCCTGTCGTCACCTGCCTGCATGTGTGACGCTGTTGCACGAGCTATGGAAGTGGAGGCAACGACGAGGGCAGTAAGAGCCACCCGGCGGGTCACAGTGCCAGGTGGTTATCAGCCAGGCACGTCGTCTGCGTTACATCCAGTGCCACTTCTCAACACGGATCGGCAAACTTCTCACGAGGCAACAGGGATGCCACCACATCAGAGGCCATCTCCAACATGCTGGCGCTGCGGCCAAAAAGGCCACATCCAGAGATATTGCAGCTGGCGTAGTAAAGGAGAAAAAGGCTATTCCACTCCGGAAAACTAATTCCAGCCGAGCTTACCGGCCAAATCTCGGCTGAGAAATAAAAGAGAGAGTCGGTCCCAACGCTGCAAGTTCAAAAGTTACGAGCTGACAAAGACGGGCTTTTTGTGGATGGGGAAATACAAGGTGTACCATGTAAGATGCTTGTTGACACCGGAGCCAACGCCACAATCGTAAGAACAGATGTATATGAACGAATCAAGACACCCGTAACATCTTACAAACGCCTTTCTGGGTGCTCACTGCGCACTGTAACAGGAGAAACAGCGCCAATCACGGCGTCATGTGAACTTACATTTCTTTTCGGCACGCAAAAGTTTGTGCAAGTTGCCTTTGTGGCTGGAATATTTGAGGAATGCCTCCTTGGACTCACTCGATTTTCTACAGGCGAATGGTTGTTCACTGGATCTCAAGAGTCACACATTGGACGTAAGTGACGAACACGTCATCTTGTACAGCCAACGAGCAATTTTAGAAAACGGCGGGGGATTCCTTCTATGCTCTAAGTCCACTTTGATTCCTCCACAAAGCGAAAACGTTATCTGGGTGACGGACGGCAATAACTGCTCGGATGGTATTGTGGTCGCTGAAGGAGCAGGAATCATTATAGCAAGAACGCTAATAGATTTCGGCAACGAAAAGGTTCCTATCCGCATTGCCAACCTAACGGATAAACCTATCCACCTAAAGAAGGGATGTCGCATTGCGAAGTGGTCCCGTGCTGTGAGCTTTACTCCCCCACGAAAGGATCTTGTTCATATGACACAAGAGGAATTGCCGGCTTCCTTGCTGGATCTAGCAGACCGCTCCAAATGCCACCTTGATCAAGCACAACAAGCACATCTCCTGAGTTTACTCAACGAATACAGAGATGTGTTTGCTTCTTCTTTGGAGACCGGACGGACAGGTGCTGCTCAACACCGCATCGATACAGGAAATGCAGCTCCGATTAAGCAACAGCCCCGGCGAATTCCGTTAGCAAAACGTAACGAAGTCGGCCAGATGATCCAAGATATGCAACAACAAGATGTTATTGAGCCTTCATCGAGCCCGTGGGTGTCGCCGGTCGTCTTGGTAAAGAAAAAAGATTGCAGCACGAGGTTCTGCGTTGACTACCCACGATTGAACGATGTCACCAAGAAGGACTCCTATCCACTCCCTAGGATTGATGACACATTCGACGCGATTGCGGGGTCTTCCTGGTTTTCCACATTAGACCTCAGGAGCGGATACGGGCAAGTTGAAATGGACCCAAGAGACCGCGAGAAGACGGCATTCTCTACTGGAGATGGTCTGTGGCAATTCAAAGTAATGCCATTTGGCCTTTGTAATGCCCCTGCAACGTTGGAGCGTCTCATGGACCAGGTCCTAAAGGGCCTGCCGCTCGACGTTTGCTTGGTTTATCTGGACGATATACTTGTGCACGGCAAAACTTTCCAGGGAGCACTTTGTAATTTGCCATTCGTATTTGACCGTCTGAGAAAGGCAAACTTAAAGCTAAATGCCAAGAAATGCGTTCTATTTCAAAAGAGAGTGCATTATCTCGGTCACATCGTCTCTGAAAAAGGAATGGAGACGGACCCTGAGAAGACAGAGTGCGTCAGAAACTGGCCTCAACCTCAAAATCAGCGCGACGTTAAAAGTTTCCTTGGACTGTGCACCTACTACCGGCGATTTGTAAAAGGTTTCGCCACAATTGCCAAACCGCTGTACGCATTATCAGAACAGAATACGGCGTTCGAATGGAGTGTACACGCACAAGATTCTTTCCTCACACTCAAGAATTCCCTTAGCGCCCCTCCAGTTCTTGGATTTCCTCGACCAGACTGCAAGTTCGTCCTCGATACCGACGCGAGTAACGTCGGTTTGGGTGCTGTGTTGTCCCAGATTCAGGATGGCTCCGAAAAAGTAATTGCGTACTATAGCAAAGTTCTAAACAGGGCAGAACAGAACTACTGCGTTACGAGAAGGGAGCTCTTGGCAGTTGTAAAAGCCGTGACCCATTTCCATCATTACTTGTACGGCACAAAGTTCCTCTTAAGGACTGATCATGCATCCCTCACTTGGCTTTTAAACTTCAAGAACCCGGAAGGCCAAGTAGCTAGGTGGTTAGAGCGGCTGGCACAATACGAGTTCAGGATTGAGCATAGACCCGGCAAGGGACATGCAAACGCCGACGCACATTCGCGGCGACCTTGCTTGTCTGGCAACTGTCGCCCATGCCTGAAAAGCGAGCAGCGCCTTCCATTGGACTGCCAACCGTTGTCATCTTCCCAAACGACTACGTACCCTGCGATGGTAGAACACAAGCAAGATGACCAAGACCCGACAAACTGGACCGCAGATGTGCTCCGTGTGCTTCAAGAAAACGACAGCAATTTGCAACCTATTTTGCAGTGGAAGCGGGTGGGAGAAGTACCCAGCTGGAACGTGGTTGCACCATACAACAGCGTCGTGAAAGCATACAGGGCACAATGGGATTCCCTCATTCTACAGGATGGATTGCTGTATCGTTGCTGGGAGAGCAAAGACGGAAGAAACAGCACGCTTCAGCTCATTTTACCTCAAGTCCGTGTCGACACCGTCTTGCGTGAACTTCATGACAGCCCTGCTGGCGGACATCTTGGGATATACAAGACCCTACAACGAGTTCGAGAAAGATTCTATTGGGTTGGATCAACTCGAGATGCGCGCGAATGGTGTAAAAAGTGCGACCACTGTGCGTCGCGTAAAGGACCACCATCACGAAGCCGAGGGAGGATGGTAACCTACAACGTTGGTGTCCCGTTTGAAGGAGTGGCCATTGATGTTGTAGGTCCACTACAGAAAACGACAAAAGGAAATCGGTACGTCATAGTCATTGCTGACTACTTTACCAAATGGCCAGAAGCATTTCCAGTACGAACGTACGACGCAGACACTGTAACCAGGATCTTGACGGAAGACATCGTTCCAAGATACGGGGTACCACTGGAAATTCATTCTGATCAGGGTCGAACTTTTGAGTCGCAAGTGTTCAAGAGCATGTGTGAGACACTCGGAGTTAGGAAGATGAGAACCACGCCCTTGCATCCTCAGTCGAATGGCATGGTAGAAAGGTTCAACCGCTCACTCAAGCAATACCTTTCGCTCTTCGTTGACGAGCACCAGGACAACTGGGACACTTTAATTCCATTCTTCCTACTTTCCTACCGGTCAGCCGTTCATACTGCGACAAGCTACACGCCAGCGATGTTGTTAGTGGGCCGGGAGCTAAGGCTGCCTGCGGACATCACTTTTGGCACGCCAGTGCTTCCATCGCGTGAGACAACACGCAGAGTTCTTTACTCTGACTACTCCCGCCACCTGCGAACAAAACTGAACTGTGTGCACGATTTTGCTCGAAGACATTTGCACCTGAGCAGTGAAAGTGCAAGAACCCGCTACAACCGAAGCTGCTCGGGTCGCATACTCCAGCCTGGAGACAAAGTGTGGCTGCACCAGCCACGCCGCACCAAAGGTCGCTGCCCGAAACTTCAGACCAATTGGGAAGGCCCCTACGAAGTTGTCAAGCGACTAAACGACGTCGTGTACCGGGTTCGGCACCTGCTAAGCCGGAAAGTTCACGTAGTTCACTTTGATCGGCTGGTTCCCTATCAACCTGACTGAATATTTTTTTTTTTGCACCACCTCGGGGCGAGGTTCATGTGTTGTCGGGGGGCAGTGTTGTGGCGGTGCTGCGAATGAGAAGACGACGAAAAGGAGGACAGGAAGAAGGCGCGAGAAAAAGGACGAATGGCGATGAACGTTGAACGCCGAACGCTGGGATTTTAAACCGTCTTGATTTTCCTAACAATATATCATTGAATTTCGCTCAGCTGCGATGTGTCCATGGCTATCGCGGCGATGAGAGGCGCCGATTAAGAAAATACGTCGGTGACATCAGCGCCATCAGCGCAGTAAAACCTACCGGCGCACCCCCAACTCGCAGCCGCTAACGCTCCCATTCTCCTACTGCCGAGAGAACTTCCGGTTCCTGTGCCAGAGTACGTCACGACCGTCAAAATTACGCCGCAACTTGTTTTGCGGTCAGTGGGAGAGAGACAAAAAGTCGATATTTCATTAATTTTTTGGTTTAGAAGTTAATAAACCGAGACGAAAACGGATGCCTGTTCGGCATTCAGTGAACGTTGAAGGTTTAATGTAAAAGTTATCTGGCAAAAGTAAAAAGGTCATTTCATGGTCCCTTTAAAGGGGCGATGCAACAATTTTTGTGCTTTGCGCAAATAGCGCTTAGAACGGATCCCTGACGTTAATGACCTATGAAACACGCGTTCGTTTTTCAGCCCACGCAATAGAAGTCCCGGAAAAAAATTATAGAAAAACGAGCAGCGTTCACCCCCTCAACTCGCAGCCAGAACAAGCGGCCACGTGATCTGGAGCCGATTATATGCCGCCAATGTTTATCACAGCCACGCGCCGGGGTTGGCAAAGCACAGGACACGCGCCGAGTTCCAGACATTGTTATAGCTCGGCTATTGTCGTCGTTGCAGCGATTGGACACGGGCCACTATACTTCGTCTCACCTTAGTATGGACTATTGTTAGCCGCGCGTGCTAAAAGCGCGAGCTAGTCGCTTTGAATGAAGCCGCGGCGGCTGCAAGAGGGCTCGTGCAGCTAGCAAATCGAGTGTCCACGCAATGCTCGGGTCCAATCTATGAACCATATTCAAATATCGTCATACGGGTGTACTGCGATCCCCGCGTTACGTCATCAAATTTTGCCAAGGAGAGATTGAATGAAAATGATCACTTTTGTCCTTGAAATTACACCGCAACAAAGGCGTTTCTTGGCCAGTGGCGTTGCGTGCGAGTATCCTTGAGTCCCACTAGTGCCAGTAAGCTCGTGTAAATTGAAAAACATTCCAATTAAATATCGTTGCATTGCTCCTTTAAGCTAAAACGAAGTATACACCGGTCCCCCTCCATCAAATAAGGATAGCGGAAGCTCGTGCTGCAGAACGCAGGGATTCTGAATTTGATCCACACCCCTGCATGTTTCGATTTGGATAAGTATCGCATTGGCGTGCGGTCGTGTATCACTACTGCGTGGTGCACGTTAAGGACCCCCGGCTAGCGGTTGTACTGCACTGGCTAAATTGCTCATATACAGCTGGGAGACAAGTCGCCCGTTGAGGCACACTAAGTTCTAGGCTGTATAAACATACACACAACTCAATTTTTTTTTCTTCAAATAAGGATAACGCAGCAGGTCAGAATGTTCATCGAGACGAAATGTCCAACGGGTCAAAACGTCCTGGACTTTTTGCATCGTTGGACATTTTGTCTCGTTGGGCGTTCTGACCTGTTTGGATATTTTGACTCCATGAACATTTTGAGTCGAACGTTTTGACCCGATGGAAATTTTGTCTCGTCGTTGGATGTGTTGACCTGGTTGGACGTATGACTCGTTGGAAATATTGTATTGAAAAAAATTGTTAAATATTTTGTGTTAGTGTCACGGCTTTCAGACTTAGCTTCCTCGTTTCGGGACAAAAGCAAAGGTGCCAAGGGAAAAAGAGAGAGAGTTTTAAATCTGTTGGCATTTATTGCCCTGGTGCGTGCAGCCGTCTTTCGAACATTTTGACGCTAGTGGTTTGGGCTGGACTGGACTGGACTGGACTGGACTGAACTGGTTTCATAAGGTAGATGAGCGGTTCCCACCGTGCTCTTTCGCTCCGTTCATTCTCTCGGTAAGTCCACTATCCCCCTTACAAGAGGGAAAGAGTCTTCTGGCACGCTTCCAATGACGCTCTGCGGGCGCGGGAGAGGAGGGGGTCGAGCGGCCGTGGCGGTGGCACAACGTACGCGACAACGTAAAACCGCGAGGCGCTGAGACGCCGCCGTTTATTTATTTATTAAATATACCTCAAAGCGCCCTTTCGGGCATTGTATGAGGGGGGAGTACACGTACGCAGAACCGCCGACACCCGGGGGGAAAGATTGGCTTTTTGAGGACAACAGTATGCGGACCGTAGAGGGCGATCGAAGAAAGCCGTAATGGCTGGGTTCATCCAAACCCTCCTTCGCCCGGAATAAGAGACTGGTTCTCCGAACACAACGGGAACGTTGCAAGGTTGGAATTTCGTCCGGAATGCATTGACGCGCCGCTGCTCTGTGGCGCCGACTGTAATAGGGAATGACCGTTCCCGGTTTTGCCTATGCGGATGCGTAGTACTAACACAGGTTCCTGTCCGCCATATTTGCTGGCGCTTCATGGTATCGGCAGTCAGTAACAGTGTACAGCCAAAGGCAGCTCAGCGATGTAACTGCAGTACGCCGAAGTTTTGTTCCGCCTTCGTTTGCGATAGCAATACAGACGTAATAGCTGGCACGAATAATTTTAAAAGCTCATTAAAAACGCTTCCTGATATACCAATAGATGACGCGGAACATTTCTGGGAAAGGCCCATCCCGCTAGTGAATTTAGAGTGACCCTTAAGGGGTATCACACGGGGGATGCTTTTCGGGGACGGATGTCTGTGATGCCAGAGATCGACGCAACCAGCGGGACTCTCTCCCCAACTCCAGCGTTCACAAGAAAGGCGGGGAGCCGAGAGGGATGTCTGTGTTATCAGACGCATTTGGCGATCTCATTCTCGACAACAGGGCTCGGTGCGCGCTAACGAAAGCAGAAAAATGGAGGCGTACATAAAACTGCAATACGCGATTATGGCAGCAGCGCTGTTATATTAAAAAAAAAAACTAAAAAAAAAACTAAAAACTACTTTCTTAAAAAAAAAAAACCTTCTTAAATAATTAAATGCGACAAAAAGAACGTGTAATCCAAAATTAGTTGTATGAGGAACGGCTTGACGATGGCATTGATAAATATCGAAGAATCCTTCGGATGCCTTGGACGACATGCACAACAGAGCGAGCCACAAGTCACGCGATCCCGATGCAACCGCCGGTACCCCGCTGAGCAAAATTTGTAAAGTTGCCAGACACGCGAACAAAATGCCGCCAATTGCGAAGAGATCCCACGCCAAGGCGAGGGGGCTGTTTGCGCAGCCCGCGCAAAAGCTCCCCCTTCCAACTGGGATGTCCACGTCAGTGCGGCTCCGCGCAAAAGCGTGACGTTGTTACCACGTGATGAGCAATTTTAAGCAAGCACTTCCGTGTCACGCGAATTGACATTTTGACTCCTACATTTGGACTGGTTGAACATTTTTACCGCTTTGGACATTTTGTTTCGTTGTACATTACGACTTGGCTGGGCACTTCGAGCTGTTTGGGCATTTTGTTTCTGTGGACATCTTGACACGCATATCACTGTCGATCATTTTGGACTCGATGGACATTTTGTCTCGTTGGAAACAAGCGGGCAAAATTCATTCGAAAAAAAAAAAGAAAAAGACTGGAGACGAGTAAAACCTTTGTACTCCGGAAAACATCAAATAAAGCGTTTTCTGATCGCCTTACTTATCAGCACTCCGCGTTCGCCAGCCCCGAATGTTCTACCGAAATATGAGGAAGCAACAAAAACAAAAATCAGAATAACGTAAAGAATTCCAATGCATGGTCACATCGTGAGCTAGAATCGCTTAAAACAAATAAGTTAGCTCAAAAAAAAAAGAAAAAAAGAAGAAAGCAGACAAAAGAGTTGACCATTTCGGCCCGACGTCCTTCACCTCAGCGGGAGCGGGGCGTCTTCGCATACCAGACAAGATGGCCACGGTGAGACGCTGCATCATGAGCTGCAGCCGGCTGCCGAACTGGGCAGAGCAGCGTCCAAAGAGAAAGATTGGGAAAAAAGAAAGGCGGGAATGGAGCCGGCCACCGTAATGGATGGCCGGATCCCATAACAACAAGCGAGGGCAGAGCACATATAATAGCAAAGGAGAGCACACCGCGTGGACCAGGGAGGATCATGTCTCTCCATTAGGGCCACTCACTGGATCTGGAGCCTCTCGCTTTTGTATCAGTTTTTATTTTTTGCTTATGTGGTACTCCGTCCGGCCAGTTCGGCGAACGGGTTTTAATCTGGGCACTTCGATGCCAGTACCCCCTCTTTCTATTTTTTATTTTTTTTTCTGCCTCTGTCGCTCTCTCTTTATTTCGCTAAGCCGGTTGGCAAGTAGTCACGCTGCAAAAGTTAGTCTAGCCACCAACCACCGTGGGTGGAAGACGCTTTGTTGGGGCTCCTGTCTGGCATCCGTGGGCACGGCTAGACAGTCAGGCTATCTCCATACACCAGTAGGAAAACGAAGGTGCCCAGAGAAACGTGTAGGAGGCTACAGGGAGCAAAAAGGAAATCTCCACAGCGGACCTTTATATGCTCCATCATCTTGCAAAACATATTTTTGCTTTGAGCACAAATTTCTTTCTTTTTTTTATTCCTTCATTTATTGTAACCCTTATAGTCCCATGAAAGCCTTTTGTATGGCCCTGGGAAAGGAGGGGGGGGGGGATTGAACGTTAAAAATACTACAGCTTAAAATAAGCGCTAGGTTGTTTTTTTTCTTTTTCTTTTTCGAGACATACAAATAGAATGTTAAGTGGATGTTTTAAGTTTTTTGGATGCAGACAATGCGCTCGGGTAGATTGTTCCCATCAGAGATAACCAATTGTAATAGAAAATACTTGAATATCGTGATTTGGATGCCTTTATTAAATTGTGCTTTCATTTCGGTGTTTTTACATTGACGAAGCCTATAATATAGGTGAGTCATAGTTACAAGCAGTTGAATTGTGAGCGAGTGATCTGTGCAAGGGGAATTGTGTAAAACCGGTCGACAGTATACGTATATTTTTATAAAAAAATAATAATAAATAGCATGTAGATGTGCAATACGTGATAGTTTCCTTCAGCTGAACTAAACGGAGGTTTAATTCAAATGTCAAGGGAGCGATGTGGTAGGCTCATACAAGGGATGGAGCGAGTGACCGTTTTTTGTACAACGTCCAGCTTTTTTTCTTGTTTTTACATATGACTGCTGCAGATGACTCGTAGTTGACGCGTATTCAAGCTGATTACAGATGAGAGTGATGTGATGCGTTCAGTTTCCTGCATGGCCTTTTAAAGATGGCTCTTCAAAAATCCTAATCGTCGGTTAGCTTTACAAATGACGTCGCTTATATGAGGTTCTCACGATAAGGTAGTATTGAACTTTATGCCGAGATTATTGTACGTTGCCCCATCTTCAATTGATATGCTAGCAAGTTAATCATTAAACTTGGTATTGCTTGTCTTTGCTTCGCGCAAAAGTTGTGTGGTGTTGCTCGCGCCAGGCTATTGCGCCGGTCTTGAGATGGCCGATTCTCAATACGCACGTTAAGAAGATAGACGTCTCGTTTACCCAACTACAGTCACTGAAAGGGTAATGAATGCAGGGCGTGGTTCATTATGCTCAACTTTCTCACCTCGTGATTGGTCCTTCGGCGTTCTTATCGGCTAATGCTGCAATCTGACTGGCTGCGGAGGGTTAATGAGATGCTCATGCACCATCTTGCGTGAAGGGTCCTGACTTCTTTTTAGGCGACAGGTTAACTCTATTCTAAGTTTTTTCAACATGCTAATATGCATTTTCAGGTCACAGCCAAACTATAAACGCAGAGAATAAGATAAAAAAAAATCAATAAAATTGTGCCTTCCGTTGGCTGACAACTCTGGAGGCATGTGCGCAAGGACAGAGAAACGGCCTCAGTTCTTCGCAAAGCTTGTTTAACAAATTGATAGCATGTCGGGAATTCTAAGCTACTGTTAAAAGTATGCATTTGAGCTTCAAACCTGTTCTTTTTTTTCTACGGAATACCTGCCCAGTTTTTTGACGCCGGGACGCTGTTTTTACAAGAAAACTCGTGAAGGTTTGTTTCTCCGATATGTCCAAATTGTAGAATCTTCATTGCGGAGAAGGTCTCGGGCTAGCATCACTAGCTCAAACGTTGGACACGCCAGAGAGACTAAAATCTTTCAAATATTTGAGTTGTGCTTCTTAAGCTTAGTGAATGGCACGCGAGGAAGGTCCACACTCTAAAAAGAGCCTCTGCGTCTACTTTCCCACACAACACTTGGAGAGCCAATCACCACAACTTACGGAGGCAGCTCATCAGCGAATGACGATGCCAAAACATGCGTTTAGACGAAAAAACGCAGTCTGAGTTGTGACATTAAGCAATGCAAGCGTGACGTTTTGCATTGCTTAATGTCACAACTCAGACTGCATTTTTTGGTCTAAACATATGTTTCGGCATCGTCATTCGCTGAGCTGCCTCCGTAAGTTGCGGTGATTGGCTCTCAAAGTAGTGTGCGGGAAAGTAGACGTACGGGCTTTTTTTAGAGTGTGTACGCGTCGAGTAATTGACTCACTAATGCATCTGTCCCACATACGCAACCGGAGACTGTAGAAATGGATTGCGTGGGAATATGAGTAGTGCAACCAAGATGGATTAACCTTCAGATGCGGTGAGCCCTCTCGTGACACTCGCCAAAACTGATAGCTACATGTGATTATGTATACACTCTAAGAAATCTGGAGCGTCCACTTTCCCTCGAAGCACTTGGAAGAGCGAATCGCCGCAATCTACGCAAGGAGCTCATCGAATGACGAGGCTTAAGATATGATTGACTGTTTCATGTGCTTTGCGGGAAAGTGGACGCTCCACATTTCTTAGAGTGTAGACCGTCAAGCTAAGAGGAGGAGGAACAGAGGATAAAGGCAAAGCGGTTAACATAAGAAGTTTGTCCCGGTTCACATTTTTGGCGAAGTGTCAGAAGAAGAGGGACATGCAAATAAGAGAAAGATAGAGAGAGAGAGACAGCTTGAAATCTACAATCACAGGTGAACACACTCTATACCAGGGGTGGCCAAGCTGCGGCTCGCGAGCCGCATGCGGCTCTTCACGTGTTGAAGTGCGGCTCGCGGCTCCCTCCTCTAACCCCCCTGCCCCCCCTGCCATCCTCCCAGTCACACGAGCACTTCCCCCAAAAAAGGAATGGAACGCTTTTTAAATCGAAAGACAGGTTGCGGTTTGGTAGTCTACTGCTACCTTACGCACGGTTGAATTGCTTTTGACTCGGCCAGATTGAACATACTTCGAGTTTCGTTTATTGCTCTAGACAAGTTTGCCCCCCCCCCCCCCCCCTTCCCGCGGCTCTTGGAAGTTTCGTGGTTTTGTTCGCGGCTCTTAGGCCGTGTCAGTCTGGCCACCCCTTCTCTATACAGTGGTCATATGGAGGAATGAACGCGGAGAGTAAGTCGTCTGCTTCTTACGTGGGAGTTGCGATGACGCCAGAACGACGCCGAGCTCTTATTGGCCGACTGAAAGAAATAGTGAATAGATCTCAATGCTAGAAACTTCGGGGTCTACCCACCATATTTTTCAATCATCCAATCAGAGCTCGGCGTCGTTCTGACGTCACCGCAACTCTTGTGCAAGAAGCAGACGACTTGCTCTCCGCATTGAATGAGGTCAAAAGCTACGCAAATTCGTGTGAAACGATATACCGTGTGAGTTGGCAGGAGTTCAGTTTTTATTAACTCGGAAGCTTTTACGTCAGTAAACGCTAGCCAATCAGTCAATTACATTGCTTCTAATAACATTATACGTAAGTGACCGATTCCACCGAACTGGTGTTACTGTCCTCTCATACGACGTATTATCAGGCAGCGGAAGCAAGTATAGACTGGTAACTAATTTCTGCCATTGCACGCCAGCGGGTTATTATGAAATAAGACAGCAAGCGGTGAATGTCTACACCTTGGAACCGCCAATGTCGATAAGTAACGACAATGTACTTTTGAGATTCGTTGCAAAAATCTTTAGCGCATCGCGGTCGGCACGGGTTGACTTGCCGTGTATTGGACCGAAGCCGATCTCTACAAATGAGGCGTGCGGTGCCGAAATTTCGAGACCACTTCCAATCAACCGAAAATATTAATGAGCTCTTCATTAATTGCAAAAAGTGGACCGTTTTTTTTTTTTTGTCTTTTACCGCAAAGTTTATTGGTCCGATTCACTGAATGTTCGTTTGGATCATTTCACGTGGTCTGAAAAGTGCTGCGTAAGTGTCTCTTTCTTTTGTGTGTATGCTGAATCGAGTGACTGTTTTCCGGGTGTGCTGTTCCCCCTGTATGTCTGAAAAAAGTTAACACCGATGGTTTCCTTTGCTTTTAATATATGGGATTTGGTGCAAGACACGGCATGCTCGAGTGTTGAGATTTATTTTTCGTCGGTTCTTCGCGTCAAAGAGCTTTTTTTATGAGATGCATATGAGAAGCGACCACAACATCAAGGTATGACTGACAGACGCCTCCCCTCCGGATTAACCGCAAGGTCCCTCTTTCGACTGCTGCGTGAGAGCAAACGCTTCAAACACAGAATCCACAACGCTCAAGCTCGAACAGAATGGTGACCCAGATTACCAGAACTGCTGAGCCCGCAAAAAACATTAGACGCATTTTCCTTCTTTTTTTTTTTTTTTTTTTTTGCCTGAACAGCTTTTGTAACCATTAAAAGATTTTAAAAAAACAACGAAAAGCGGCCAGTTTTGCGCATATTACTGTCCCTCCGAAGCCAAAAAGATTGCCGCATTAACCGATAAGGTCGTTGAGGAACGCATCCCCGAGCAAGAAGCGTGAAAATAATTAGTGAACAAAGAGGAGCGCGCTGGTAAGTTACAGAGGCCAAAGGAAAGCGACGTGAAGGACGAAGAGTTTCTTGCATGTGTCCTTCATATCGCTTTTCTTTTATCCCGTTATTTGTGAAGTTCCGCGTTCCTTAATCTGTCAATAAATACAGGGACTGTTAGCTTGCTTAAAGGGACAATGAAGGCAATTTCGGACATCTTTTTGGCGATTGAACTGGCTTCCAGGCACGTCTCAGGACACGTTGCCCAAATTTCAGCCGAAACCGGCGCTTGTGTGCCGCGCAAATCAATTAAACAGACGCGGTAATAATCACACCGGGATCGACTGGGGCGACGCCCCGAGAGTTGCGGGAGAAGCCAGGAGAAGCGGAGCTCACGTGACTGATGCGGGGCCAAGAAGCGCGACGTCACAAAAGACGCGTCAGCGATTGGTCGAAACGAGAAACGTGCCCTCGTTCACGTTTTGGTTCGCGATTTTTAGGAATAATGTTCTAATTTCCGCTTGAATAACCACGAAAAGTATAAATCGGACCGGAAATGATTACTAAACCATAAATAAAGCAGCATAATTGTTTTTTTCTTTGCTACGCTGGACGCGAAACGGGCAACGAGCAACTATGGGCAAACAAAATAAAGTAAAAAAAAGAACACGGTACTCGAAGAAGCTGTAGATGGCGGTCGACTGAAGACCAGTATTCGTTCGGGCGACGCTAGTTTTCACGTGTGGGTTGCTGTTCGTGTTCTTTGACGACGAAAAGAGGACGTCCGCGGAGGAACCGGATCCCGGAACGGTCGGATCGCTACCGCTTTCCCCTCGGCATCTCCCTCGCGGTCGTCCTTCGGCGTGCGGGCCGCCCATTGCCGGCTGGGCGATCTCCGTCGGGTCCGCCACACACGTACTCCCGTTCCGTTGGTGTTCGGTCAGTGAACGGAAGCTCGAACTCGCTCGCGAGAGCGGCATTGCCGTCCATGTTGACAGATTCGGCGAAACGACCGCGCCACTGCGCTGCTATAATCCACCGCGGTTACCAGAGTCTCGATCTCCTAAATACTACCGATACCGACTAATCACACTTGACGTCACTCCCTACGTCACCTCCGTTTTCGGAGGCCCAGAAACGAGAATGGAGATTGTTCAGTTTCGGTTTCTTTACTTCTTTCGTAGGCACAGAAATACGCGTCACAAATGTCTACAAAAAATTGGGCACCATGCTATGTGTCCAAGAAGCATAAAAACACCATTCAAAAAAATTAAATAAAATCGTCTTCATTGTCCCTTTAACAAACGCAGGGCGTGGTCTATAATTATCACGCTTCTTGTTACGTGATTCGTTCTTCCTAGGGTGCCTTCATGTGCGCTTCGCACATGAAGGCTCCCTTGTTCTTCCCATTCTCTTTTGGCTGCATTGTGATGATAAGATGCCCGGGAAACGCTTCGGTCTGCCTACCTTAAAATCTGTCGGTGACCGTATGCGCAGTGCAAGTTCGTCTGCTTCTTTTGCAGGGGCTGTAGCGATGTCAGAACATCGAACTCTGATTGGTTCTGATTGAAGGATAGTGGGTAGACCTGAAGGGCAGCATGCTTTGAGGTTTACCCACTATCCTTCGATTGGGGCCAATCAGAGCTCGGCGTTCTGACATCACCACAACCCCTTGGAAAAGAAGCAGACGAACTTGCGCTCCGCATACAAAGTTCGAGGAGACGCTGCCGACTCTCTTCCACCGTTGCACTGCCAGCGGCCTTCCGTGCTCCACCACTTCCTGACGTGCCGCGCACAACTAGCAAAACATTTTGTAAAAAAAAAAAAAAAAAAGTTTCCTGAACTTCTTGCGAGAAAGTGGCACAGCCGATCACCTCTGAAGAGCTACGTGAGTTCGAAATAGAAGTCGATAATACCACACTAAACGCCATAATCTCGGCATAATTCCCTGTAAATGCGGTGGTTATCTTGACCATTTCGATCATTTCCATCCATCTCTTTCGTCCACTTTTGATTCACCTCATTCCCAAGCCAGATTACTATACACCCTGTAAAAGAGGCCCGTGTCTCTTCCGGCTTCTCGTATTTTCTCTGGATCTGAATGAAGGCTACAAGAATTATAAGATAGAGTACCTTGGGCAACGTGAAGTGCAGGAAATAGAGTTGGTTCGTCAATCACCTTTGTGGCATTTGGGCTACCGCTGTTTTAGCGCCCGTATAACATCGTTCAGCTGCTGCTTACATAGAATGTAAAAAAAAATATATCGTTTCACACCACAATTACACGTGTAAATTCATATTTGACAGGCTTTTTTCTTTACAGACTATTCATCCTTGCGAACGAAATAATTTCGTTGGAAAATAACTAAACGAACCTGATCCTCCTGGCTATATACTACGTTCGTCCTTAAGCTGAAACTAGAACTTCAGCGCAAGTTCCCGGACTTCCGCAGTGCTTTGGTTGCGCGTGCCTGCGCGTTCACACTCGTGTTAGCAAGGGCAGAAAGCTCGCGCTGAAGACGGAGCTTGTAGTCTCAGCTTAAAGGTGCCCTGAGGTTCTCAGATCGCCTAAATATGGCGATAACTCACTATGATGGCTCTAAGCATCCTAGAAATTACGAAAACAAAAAGCGCGAAAGACAGGGACAAGAGGGAGACTACACAGGACAAGCGCTTACTCGCAACTGACGTTTTACTTCGGAAGATGAGGAAGACGAAGACATTAAAGACCCTAACGTTAAAAGTTACAAATATTTATGAGAAAGGAGTGAAAGGATCTGAAAAGATTGAGAATTAAAAAGGTAAAAATAGAAATTAGTAAAAACAAAACGAAATGGTGGCCATGATTAAAGTAACAGTGAAAAAAATGACAGTGAAAAAAATTATGAAAAAAAAAAAGAGAAATAGGAAGGTAAAGCAAATAAAGAATATCTAAGGAAAATATTTTATGTATTCTAATTCTTTTGATGACAAAGTCACCGATGGAGCACTAATGCAGGCGTCTCCTTTGGTCGCAATGACTTCAGCCTCAAAAATCTCGCGAGTTCGCTTATCTGGACACCTCAGAATTCTTGTGCTGGACAGTAGCGGGGCGCATCCACAGTCCCTCACATGTAGAGCAAGATGCCCCGACGGAGAGGATTTTAGAGATAGCGCATGTTCTCTGAGCCTTACGTTGATGCATCTTCCCGACTCTCCCATATAAACGTTCCCAGAGGTGAGCGGGACCAAATACACCACTCCGCTGCACCAGTTGACATATTTGTTGCAGTGCCTAACACCGCATTTGTTAGGCTCTGTGCGCGGGGTGTTGACTTTGGGGCAGAGCTTTTTTAGCTTGTCGGGGGCTGAAAACACAACCGGCACATCGTAGTCTCCCTCCTGTCCTTGTCTTTCGCGCTTTTTATTTTCGTAATGTTTAACCAACTAGGCCAACAAATCATTTTGCTACATCCTAGAAATCCCTAAATCATGACGTTACGTGGCCGATTTCCCTATTAAGAAAGCAATCAAAGGTCGCAACACACCAATTTCATCTCCGGCGATTGTAGGAGCATGTTCCGAAACCAGGACCACTGTCGGCCAATAGCGAGCGAAGGATCCTCGCGCCTCCGACCGGTGGAACCGCGGAGTGATACCTCGTATGCGCGCGGCTCGTTGCCTATACGAGCCCGGACTACATTTCAACCCAGCGAGCGCGCGCTCGAACGCTGACGACCGGACACATCACTCCCACAAAAGACGAAAAAATGACAACAACATAGTTGTTGTATTAAAAACGATTATTGCGGTGTTATGTTGCCTTTTCGGGGGAAAAGAAATATTTTTCGACTACTCACATTTGCTTCTGTCATCTACAAAACCATTCGCAACTTTCACGGCCTATAGGGGGCGCACTGGTGCCTATCAAAATGGCTGTCATCTGGATGATCGTCGTAGAACAGCGGTATGAGGCTGGGTCTGCAGCGCGTAAGGAATTCTAGTTTTGCTATATACGAGCAGTATTAGAGCCTTACGTTATTTTTTTACGCCTTAAGGTGTAGGCAAGGCCATTTATTATGAGGCCGATCATCCAGGAGCTAGGGAGAGCGATTCTCACACCGCGGTACCACCATCGCTGAAAGTTGCGAATAGACATTTTGTAATAACAACGTTTGCAATCTCAACGAAATGTCGCGTTTTCATTGGTCACGACCGTCCTGGCTGCCGGCACAATGCTCCTTCTATTGCCGAAGATAATGTGGATCTTTGATTGCTTTTTTTAACAAGGAAATCTCACTCTGCAGGCTTCGGGCCCGCATAGTGAGTTCTCGTCATATTTAGGCGATCTCAGATACCTCCGCAGGGCACCTTTAAGGGTGAACGGAGACGAAAACTAAGAAAAACCAAAAAAAACCTCACATGTGACAGCACGATACTAAGATAACTCCGAAAAGACTAGGTGTGCAATGAATAGTCAAAGTGCCTAAATACACACAATGCAGCAACTTCTCCAACCTCTGGGGATTAGTTAAACCCAAACCTGGGATCTAAGCCGGGACATGGACAGTGACTGAACGAACATGCGTAGTAGTGCGCATCGTGCACACTGAAAAAAAAAAAAAACAACATTGTTGTTGGCGCAACAAAAATACACTTGCGACATAAAGAAACATATGCCAACGACTGACTAAGCTGAAAAGAAAAATTGGCTTATTCGAAAGTTGAAGAGGCCAATCGAGTTAAATAATTCTGGGTTCTTCTTCCGTGCTTGGGAGAAGGGAAAGGCGATAGAGGAAGAACAGATATGTACAAAAAGGAGATCAAAATAAATCACAAATAAACACACGAAAACTAATCAATGTAAGAAGTAAACTGAAATTCACACATAAAATGAAAGTCAAAATTTTTTCAAAACATACGCGTCCTGAGAGGAAACAAAAACGAAATTGTACATAGGCTATGCCCCTTTCCTTTCTTTTAGTCTTTCCATTCGTAAAATGTCCAGTACGTTGTTGGCTTTCAAACTTTAGTCAGTACATTGGCGGCTGCTTGACTTATACCCGTGCCACACGGGCAACTCGAAGGCCATTTACAGCGAATGACATTTGAGCGGGCGGCCAATCAGCGCGCGACACTCCGGGCGCAGGGCATTCCTCGCGCGACAGATTGCGAGCTGATTTGACGATCACACAAATGTCATTCGTTGTAAATGGCATTCGAGTTGCCCGTGTGGCACGGGTATTAGCTGGAGAACAAAACCCAAAGAACCATACACGTAATTTTAGGCGCAAGACGCGCCTAAAATGACTGGAATAACTTGGAATCGATGTATAATTAATAAAAATAATAATAATAAAACTTCTGCAACTTGTGGGGATCGAAACACAGTGACTAGACGAACAAGGCGCGACACAAACACGCCTGGCTGTGCCATTATGCACACTGAACCAACAGTTTTACTCGAACAACAAAAATGCAGCCGCGACGATGGGTGTGTTTAGTCAACGGAACACACCCATCGTCTTCCCCCATAGTCGACGCCAGAAAACTGCTATAGCTCTCTCTAATAGGGTCATTACTGTCCACAGACGGCGAGCAAACTTCGACAGTTAGACAAATCCTTGCGGCCCCCGGCGGTCGCGGCACAGACGCCGCAACTCGCTGCTCGCGCCCACCCCACCATACAAGAGCACGGTCCACTGCTCTCTTCAAGGTCTTCCTCCAGAGCCCGAACCTTTGTCAAAACGAATGAGCGAGTGAGAGAGACTGTCCGCCGCACGGCACCTATTCTCTGAGCGCGGCGTGCCTTGTGTGACCGCGCACAGCGCCATTGTGCGCGCCCGTCAACACCATTCTTCCACTTGAGCGCTGAAAGAAAAAGTGATTAGAGGATAGGCGTCTCCGTCTTGACACCGCGGGGGCTAATATGTATACGCCGGCGACTCTCCCGCCGTGTGGGCAACCCCGTCAAGGACAGGCCGGGTCGAGGAGACGGGCCGCGCGGCGAGCATTCACAGCGCGCGACACCCTGCAAAAGGAGATTTCGCAAATTCAAATCCGTCTCTCCTCGGGAGACGGAGGATTACGTATGGCGTCTATGCCCGCCGCCGCGGTGCATGTGTATGTGGATTCCCCACGAAGGCGTTGGACGGAGCGTCGTCCTTTAAACTCCGTGTCACCTTGCGATGGGCCCCCGTGAACGCTACGAGCTATCTTAGCCAATACAGCACCGTGAGCGTATGTTAGGTAACAATGCGCCCGTCCGTTGCTGCCCCTCCTACGAAAGTCACGTGACAATCACACGGCTCTGGATTGGTTCCCGTGGCTCTTGCCGTTGGCTGTAGTCCATCAAATGAAGCGTAGTGGATGGTTTTTACGCATGGCCGGACGTGCGCGACGTTGTGGCGTATACGGCACGAGGATTGGCTCATGTGACGTTTCGGCTCTTCGAAAATCGCGTGAGACGGGGCTGCTGGCTATACCGGCCGTCAGGGCGACCTCTATATACGTTGCGACGGTTTACCGCTTCTCTCCGTCCAAAGTGTCGACGTAAATAAAGGTGTCTTCGAGCGTGTGGTGGCGCAACGACGTCTCCTGGTCTGGCGCGTAGAAAGAAACGGGTGATGGTTTCATTTAAGAGAACGATGTCTCGGGCCGATTTCTTTTACGATGGTTAGTCGGAGTTATAGTCGGGAGAAAGTTGGGATTTCTAGGTCACGAGATAGACACGTAGCGGTGGTAGGGCACAAGGTGCGAGGAGGTCTGATCGGCAATTGGTGACGACAGCCTTTCACCGGTGCGGTAAGCCAACTTCAATTGGATGATTTAGAAGGCTGCTTATTTCATAGGGCGATGTTATCTCTTTCGAGTGTGCGCGTAAGTCAGGATCCCTATAAGCTACGATCGGCGTTGAAACGGGGAGAATCCTCCGCGAGCTTCTTTGAGTAGCAAACCGGTTTTGTTTTGTTTTAACAAAGAATGTATACTAAATTAAGTATAGTCATGGTCAAAAGAAATACCCTCGGAAATACGACCAACGGAGCGGCGACCAAACGCAACCAAACGATACCTAGGGTGCCTCATAGCGGCGTATACGGGAAGTGTTTAAAGCGAGAGATCGGTTCGTCTTTTTTTTATTCATCACGACAAATTTTATCTTTGTGATTCGCCGCCAACCCCGACGCTCCTTTTGTGCGGTACTCTCAAGTGGTCGCCTCCGGTAATGACGCAGCTTCTTCGAAAGAATTCGGGGCTCCGCGGCTACTTATCGTTCAGCCGCAGCAGCCACATATTTTATGACAAATTCTGCTTAGTCATTAAATTAAAGTCATTTTAATTCCGTTTAGAAGGGGCCTCGTTCTCTAATAACCGACTAGCAGCGTAGCTTGTGCTCTATCAAAGAAACCATTATGTCGCAATAAAAGACGAACTTCGTTGATTGAGACAAAAAAATCATGCCGCGAGATCACTACACTGCAGATGGCAGCGCTCAAT
Source organism: Ixodes persulcatus (assembly GCA_013358835.2). NCBI lineage: Eukaryota > Metazoa > Arthropoda > Arachnida > Ixodida > Ixodidae > Ixodes > Ixodes persulcatus. Next base: position 843,730 of record JABSTQ010009334.1, read on the forward strand.
ACTGTGTGCTTTTGTTTTCACGCGATCACTGACGGCCCCTTGATCATAAAAAGCAGCAATTCAAGGGTGTGCCTACCATTAAAACAGCAAGTGTCGCGCCACGTGAAGCCAAACTTGAAGATAATTCCAAGGCGGGAAAAACCGATAATAATCTTGCCGGACGAGTACAAAAAAGTTCCGCTAGAAGGTTCTGCAAACTAAGGATGGTATACGCGCTCCCATTTGCGCGCTCCGCCATTCATATTTCTTTTGACCAAAACTGTACAGAAACGCAACTCGGAAAGCATGATAACTATGAATCATAAATAGTATTAATCAACTGACAGCTTCTTGTCAATTAAGCAAACGAGAAATGCATAGTGTGTTTGCCTAGCGGTTCATTAAGGTCTTATAAATTCATTGATATCGCTTTCGACCCTTTTTTTAGCACCTCAAACCAAGTAACGATCCCAGGAAGGGGCACTATTGTCGGTGACAGTTTAACCGGTAACTCCGGTCAAAAGTCCAACCAAAATAAATGACTGACTTCGATTTACGGACACTAAATACGAGCACAGTCAAAATATTACACTAATCGGCAAACGCGATTCGCTCTAAACCCGATATTAAAAGTGCTACCACCAGCTTCCCAGCGCGCATTCAGCGGTTTGGCTGTTTGTCAAGCAACCTTGTGTCTCGATGTCATGTCTTTTGTACTGTCACTTCTTTCTTCGTGTTCTTCTGTTGCGTTTTCAGCCGCCCCAGGGGACAATTTCTGTTTGTCACGTTATGTTTTACGGCCGTAGTTCGTAAATGCTCCTCGGCGATCGCGCACGAAGTATATTATATACTTTTAGTGGGCCTATTCTAGAGCTACGCTTCGCAAGCGGGAGCTCGTGCCGTCAGTTTGATGCATGAATTGAGCACACGCCCGCTGGGCTCACTCCTTCCACCGTGTCCCGCTCTAAGCAGCATACGATCTACTAAAACTCTCTATTGACTTCCATGCTCGCTCAAGCACATTGTGTTGCCGAAGGTTGCGTTCACTGGCGGCCATAGTTGAGTTCGTTTCCGTTCAGCGCGAGCTAACGATTAGCTTCCACCAACGTTACTAGATTAGCTCAGTTTCTGAACTGCACTCTCAGAAAAACGGGTATATTCTTAAACCCCTTGTCCCATCTACGACACCCCAAAACTTTAGTTCGACGTAGAGCGCGCTGACGTTGACCGACGTTCCAAACTTTCACGGGCAGCTTGATAGCCGAGTGGTACAACTTATTAAAACAGCTAATCTACGTGTTATTTACTACAAAAAAAAGTAATCGAGGTTTTCTTGGCATTACTGCAAAACCTCAGTGTTCTCATTGTGCAGTCTTTGGTACGTACTTTAGCTGCTTATTGAGGTGTATCTCACCGTTCTCAGGCACCTCGGAAAAGTTGAGGCTGTCTGTTCAATGACACCGAGCTGTGCGTCAAACTGATGTTTTGGGGTGTCGTATATAGAACAAGGGGTGTAAAAATATACTTTTTTTTTTTTTTTTAGAGTGTGCCCGTTGATGCTGTTTGCACGAACAGTATGCCAGTATCCCCCCTCTGCCCCCACGGCTCGCCTCCGGTCATTAAACGCGCCACCGGTTTGAGGATGGCTGCTATTGTAACTGCAGTGTATTCTATGAAATGCATATGTTTGATGTACAGCGTCTAGAGGGCGTTTTACCGTACTCCATGGAACGCACAATTTTTCAATGACAATCTAGAGGTCGCTTCAGACGGCGAGAGGCGGACTGAACTAAGTGAGTGAGGGGGGTGGGGGGGGGGGGGGGGTCTCCCTTTGCGGTAATTCTACAAAAAACCTAATCTATAATCATTTTCACCTCAAGAATCGTTGTAAACACAGTCCGGATCCTCGCGGAGCATGACTAGTGTTATCCCTTTCTGTAGAAAATTAAGATATATCTTGGTGCATTTTAGATTAGATACATGTTAAGGCTGAACTCCATGGGACGAATATCCTGAGAATAACCGACGAATTTTGCCCGGCGGCTTTTGCTCTGCGCGTGGAATCAACACAGTGGCTGCTACGTCGGGCGCAAAGCGAGCGTGCCGTCGGGCGGCGTTCGCCAGTTATTCGTCACATAATTCGTCCCATGGAGTTCAGCCTTTAGCTTATCAAGACGTACACGCTACAAACGCCAAAAGCACCGCTTCTGCCTCCGACAACCAAATCTTGCAAGAACTACTTCGCGCGGCGAACAAACAATGCGCCGAAGTTTTTTTGTTTTGTTTTGTTTTTCCTTGAGGCGAAAACGAGTATAGGGAGTATTCACTGGCGGCCATAGCTGTGTGCTCGGCTGCGGAGCGCGTGTTGAACGCGAGCTTCCACAGTTCTTTCGCCACGTGCATTCCGCACCACCAAGATGGCCGGTCTTGGCAGCCTATTAATGCGAGCTCGTTCTGAGCATGCGCTCTAAACAGTGACCTCAAATATTGAACCACGACCGATAGTAACGTTCGCCTCCACAACGCTTTTGTAACGTGCATTGCACACCACCAAGATTGTAGTTCTCTGAAGATAAGTGGGGGCTCGTTCTGAGCACGCGTTCATTGTGGCGAACTCGCTTTGCGGTTGGCAACTTTATTCATTTCTATAACTATTTGCT